>KZ345362.1:110590-121211 GCA_002352805.1 Teladorsagia circumcincta
TTTGGCGAAGAATTGGGGTAAAAATCCATGCGTAGGCGCCACTGGGGTGGGCATTGCCTGTGCATTCCCTGTGATGCACGCGAATGCGTGCGCAGCTAAACTGGTTATGGTATATTCCTCTCTATTGAGCAAACGTGGAGAAACAGTCATAGCGCTGCGCATCGTCAGATTTAACCATAATACTTCTGCCCATGTAACCATGACTTCCATACCTTTGTTAAGTGTCTACACTTGTCTAAAAAACATCAAAGGTGCAAAAGCTGCTCTTGCAAATCATTTTGCAAATCGATTGATCGCTAAACCTGTCAACGATTGGCATAAACGTTGCCAGCATGGCGCACTCCAAACGGGTAGATCAAGATCGAGTGATATGCCCTCGGTGTTCTTCGTTTTGAGCAAGAACTCCGGTGCTGTGCATTTTGATTTTCGCTCTTGGTCATTCCTTACGCCCTATTTAGAGAGCTGTCAAAAGCGATTCTCCAGGTTTTTTCATAGACTGCGAATTTGCCAATTTACGGAGTTCCGCACTAGCGCCTCCGCCCATCGTTGAATACTTGCGTAGGATGAGCAGTCCTGAAGCTGTTCCACGATGGTCACCTCTGGGAATACGCCACGTGTCCGGAATCGTAGTACTATTTGATTAATTGTTTGTCATACATGACGTTTTGCTCTTCGAAACTTTCCCATTAGACGAACTACTGCCTGAGCCTAACTCATGCAAGCTTCAGCGAATCAACTTATGTTTAATGGGAAACCGACCATATCTCCCATAATATCACTCCTATTACAAATTACCAACAAACAGAGGAAGGGAGACCATGAGGGGTCATGCCGGTCCTTCAAAAACGAACCGTCCGAACGAACACTCCGTCGCGAGTCGAATCCAAGAATTCATAGGGGGAATACACGCTCCTACGGAGAATATCGCGCTTGCGAGAATGCTTGAAGCCACGCGTCAGGATCAGGTCCCAAGAGCCACTCCCTCCTATAGTGAGAGAGAGGAGGCTCCAAGCGCAGGGCGCGACACTATCGTGGCTCAAAAGTGCGAGACAACGGCGCTAAGGCTTTGCCTTGTGTGCTGTCGTGCTGCTATCCTTACCAATCGCGGCATACGTGGTGTTTGCGCTCTCTCGGGTAGAACGTACTATCTCGCCTTTTCCCTCTCTCGCAGCACAGTGTCTCTCCGGCATATCACGGCCGGCCTCACTAGAGAAATTTTAGTGTTTTCAATGTTGCCTTTTGGTTTTTCTCCCCACTAATGTTCATCATTGCACCTCTTTCCTAATTTTCAAACAAAACAACACACTAACTTGATCCTGACTCGTGCCTTTAAAGGAGGATTTCGCGGTAATAACGAAGGTCGACGAAGGGAAACTCACACAGTGAAAAGGCAAGCAGATCCGATGGTGCGGACCGACAGTTGGCAGCCAAAGATTTGTCCCGGCGATGTAGCAAGGCTCACTCTTTGCTCAGTTGGCGCGGTACGCCTACCGTCATAGCAGAGAGAGATAGAGTTAGCTCTGAATAGTGCACGATGAGAGTGGCATCAATGTGGAAATCAGCGAGCGAGGAAGGGGTCCAATTTCTCGGCTTTCGGGACACTTCTCATGATTTTTCCTTCTCTCTGTATTACTGAAAATCCTCATTTTAATTTGAAACGTGAACTTTTCAACGTGGAGTGGGTGCATGCCAACAGAACCGTCCAGATCCTCGCGCTACTAGTCGTGGTCGTGACGTCGCAACGCAGTGAACTTATTTCCTCGTGCGTACAAAATTGAATGTCAAAGGAACGCCACACCGGTTCGATCAATACGCGAATAGTTTCAATCCATACGAACCTTTGTTTTTCCGCGATAACGAACTTCCAAAACAAACATATGCACCCCGTTTTTTATGGAAAGCTAGAAGTTTGTTTGAATCCGATTCATACCCGGTCTTGCAGATGTGGACTGCAGGAAATACAGTCCATATCCCGAAGCTAGGGTAGGCGTGTAAGCGGAAGTGACGTGGCTGCTGCCGCACTTGATAGAAGCTGCGTAGATAAGCTGCTTCTAACACACATTGCTGGATATCAGCGAAGAATGCTGGCAACAACTTATCCACGCAACTTCTATCAAGTGCGGCAGCAGTCACGTCACTTCCGCTTACACGCCTACCCTAGCATCGGGATATGGACTGTATACCGCTCCAACCGTCAAATTCAAAAATCTCGCTCCCACCAGAAAGCTACCGCGTCGCGACGCCGCGTAGGTGGCCGCACGCAGCGAAGCGACGACAAGGCGATTCTGCCGACCACTCCCCGTGTGAATTCCACCTTTAAAGCAACTGTTTCAGCAGGGTTCTAAAAATTCTATGCTATGGGGTGGAAACGATGTGCTAGCTCTAATCAAGACCATACGGAGTGTCACTAACCATAAAACTCACCTTAGAAAGCCGCAAAGAAGCCAGGAAGACGCGGTTGACAGGGGCGTTCGCAAACATCCTAGGGAACGCCCATTTGCCAATCACTGCCGCGTCTTTTTTTATGGTTATACTTGCTTATCTCATTTGAATGTTGTATTACTATTTTTATATGATGCATATGTCTCTAATTGTATTAGAGCAAATGCGGTTGAAATCCGGCGAAGCAAGCAGTACAGACAACTCGTCCAACAAAAGAAACCTGTTTAAAGGCTTCGCCGGCGGATTTCTTTGTTTCTTTCTTTATTACCAGTCAACTCTTCACCTACAACTTCGTTACCGACCGCTTGAGGCCTCGCATTCGTTCTGAGACTGTTGCTTTAAGTTTAAGAAAGAGCGCACCAGAAAACTTTGTGTCTGGCTCCCCGCTACTGTAGTGGTTGACCGGAACGGCGTTACACACGGAGGTTTATTGAAGAGACTGAGGGTGATGCTAACCAACCAAACTGAGAGTATTCTACCAACCGCTCTGCTTTTATAGTCGGTAGTCTCCAATGTTACAACACAAGCAACTTTGATCATACACAACAAAAACGAAAAAGTGAACGGTTCGAACGTTCAGACAGATAGCTGTGAATCCTGCCGCACGCGTACCTGCGGTGTGCACTGTTGACACACACCGGCGCTCATCCGGTAAGGGGGGGGGGCATTGTGATGCAAGGTCAAATGGCTGCCCTCACCCCCCACCCCCACTCAACTAGACTGGCCCACACTCCCCTGGCTTACGGGTTCCTTGCTTAGTGAAACCCATGCGCCAGGGGGAGTGTAGCCAGTTTAGGGGGCTGGGGGGTGAGGGCAGCCACTTGATGCCCTCCTTACTGGATGAGCACCCACACACCTTTCGGGGTCAACGGACTATTTTAAAGCAACAGTCTCAGGACGAATTCGAGGAGTGAAGCGGTCCGTAACGAAGTTGTAGGTAGGGAGTTTACGGATGATGAAGAAAAAGGGAGAGAAAAACGCCGATAAGGCTTTAAAGCGGGGGCCCCTCCCCAAGGCTCGAGAATGAAGCAAGAGGCGGCGCGGCCGAGCTGTCTAAACGCTGCCGTTAACACCCCCCAATTGCAATAGCTGCCAAATAGCGATCAATCGCTGTTTCCAACTACTCGCGATCGCGCGATTCGCAAAGTCTGACATCGGCCACAACAAGAAACGGATCTCATCCAGCAAGGGAAGGGGCATGGTGATTTAAGGCGCGTGGCGCGTTCAAAACCAGAATAGCACATTTTTCATGTAAGACCGACGTCATAGTCGGCGATTGACAAGCGATTGCAATCGCGCGATGGTGATTGTGTGCAAGCAACTGGCGACTAACTCCGCCCACGATCGATACACTCAGCACCATCAGCGCCGCCGTCGATATGTATTCTTGGCTCTTCTAGTGATGATCAATTTTTTGAAAAACGCTACTGACGTGAAAGCCTTTCGATATCACAACATGAAGTTGCCTTACACTTGCCAACATTTGCCTACTATAAGAGCGGGGAGTGAGATGGATCGCTAAGGAGAAAAAGGGGAGAGAAGCAGTGCAGACTTCCTGAAATTACGGTCTTTTTTGAAATGAACTGTTCAACAGCGAGGAGACAGCGTAGGGATAGAAAACGAACATTAGGGCGCTACACTTGCTGTATCGGAGGTCGAGGTGAGAAAATAAAAGCAGCGGCTAGCAGTGGAATGACACAACTCTAGAGCTCCGGTAGCTCACTTGCAAGCAGCGCACTTTGCTCATGCGCAGAGCTCTTTCACACTTTTGGAACCAATTCACTCAGTTGATCACGTAGAGCGCCTTAGTCGTTTCATGCCTTGAAACCGAACCCTCCATGTACCTCGCAGCGAATGGAATGGATTCAAACCCCTATATGCCGGAAATTCGAAAATGTCTCATTTACCGATAGTGCCTTGCCTTGCGCTGATGGCGCCGAGTGTATCGATCGTGGGCGGGGTCAATCGCCAGTTGCTTGCACGCAATCACCATCGCGCGATGGTGATCGCGTGATTGCAATCGCTCGTCAATCGCCAACTATGACGTCGGACTAAATGTTTAGGGCTAAGCCTTAGAAGGGAGGGAGAGCCTGCGTCCGAGAGCAATGCCCGTTTTCCTCGGGAGGAGGGTTTTCCTCCCTTCTACTAGGCTTAGTCCTGGCTGCTTAATAGGTGAATATTACTTCCAATAGACGTTTATGTCATACAGCACAAGAAAAATACATTACACAAAGAAATAAACTAGGATTGAAGCTGATGGCTGCTCGCACTGTGAAGGACTCCTTGAGCGAAAATAGCATTGGAGCACACAGTGCACCGTAATGCCCGCTCTTACCGGATGAGCGAAAAGCTTCAGATGTGCTGAAAACATCTCTGCGAAACGCAAACGATCATTTCAGCACATCTGAAGAAGAAAATGAGCGAGGGAGAACGTTTAGCTTTGAAGGACCGACCTAAGATACTCTCAGTGGTCCCGCAACGTCTCCGCAGCTGACCAAGCCATCGCCACGGCTGGCAGACAGCGGCTATGACCGGTGCCGCCCATTCTGATGCCGCCTCCGCCCATATGCTGCCGTCCGTCGCCCTTCCTAAAGGCTTCCCATGAAGAGTTTTTGTTCAGTTCCATTTCAAATGTGTTCAACTAAGGGTAGTGCTTCTCCCCACCCTATTAGCATCAGATTTTTATGATCCTGTTGAGACTGTTGCTTTAACTCAGCCCTTTGAACCGCCTCTGCGCTCTCCCACGGGTCCCTCTGCTCTCCATGGCTTGGTCCTAGGGCATTCACCCGTTCTCTAATCGTCTGTGTTCTAACCCTAGCGGCAGGACCATTCAGGGAAAATCAAGAATCATCATTATCATCAAACCCACCTTTCGATGCTTCATGTGTGGACGAGTTGTCACGCGATGCGATCTGCACTACAAATGGTGAGCGCACAATCATGTTGCAGCCAAGCTAGGAGTGGTCAGGAATGTGTAAGTTGTCCATGTTTATCATCTCTTCAGTTAGATTGGTAAGCATTATTTACAGATTACAATGCTTTCAAAGGACGACAATTAGGCTGCAAGCTTGTTGGAGCAAAACTCAGTAGAAAAACTCATAAAAGCTGGGAACAGCTGAGGCGTCATGATCCTGATGTGGAGATTTCCGACGAAGTCACTGAGGTGTCATCATTTTTAGAACGTTCAAAGTCTGCTTTTGATGATACCACTGTTTTCAGCATCTTTTCGTAAGTAACAGCAGCGTTTTATGTGGAGTTTCTCTGGAAGAGTTGGAGGACATCTTCCTTCCCTTCGATCCCGACGCTTCCTTTATTGTCTTTCCCAATAAGCGGTGAGTCCGCTTCTCCTAGTCGATGATTGGTTAGGTATTTCTGTTCTTTCAGGTCTCATGCAGTAAGGGGGGGGGGGTCATGTGGTACGACAGTAAATATCGCATAAAGTAATCCAGTTTCCCAAGGGGAAGAAAGGTCACGGTGGTTGTAAGAGCGGAAGCGATTGGTTTACGTATCCCGGGATTCCCTTCCTCTGCGAGTAATGGAATTTCTGTTTACGGCAGCAACTGTCGCACCACAATTTCCCTCTTCCCCCCTCCTTACTGAAAGGGACCTTGTTTCTAACGATAGCATTCAGGTCATATTCTTTTGTGAGCTTTTCTTCAAAAGAACATGCCTTTGCCGCTCGAGAAGGACTGAACGGAGTGGTGCCGATGCAGCTTAAGGTCTCTCATCAGCCCTTCTTGATATCTTACGTGAAACAATGTAAATCTTCTCTTTTTACCTATTGTACTGCTAATAACTTCCCTTGAAGTAGGGTCTCTGGTTTTCTTTCTCCTGTTCATCCAATATAGCCATGTGAAAAACCATGACATATCAAACGTCAAATCAGTTTTGAAGTTTCAAATTAGCTAATGGTCCTTTTGTGAATCCTGCTTGATTTCTTCCGCTCCCGAGTTTTCATGTCGCAGTTTCGCCAGAAAATAGTAGTTTCAGTACCTAGAGGAGGGTCTTCTGATACTTTGCAACTTCCGAATGATCTTGTTCTTTTGGATGAATACATCTCAGAGGAACAGGAACAGGAGCTCCTTAACATGATTCTCAACTCAGGACGTGGTATGATGCTATAACATCTTTCCCTACTACTTAACTCGCATACAGTTTATTACAGCAAATTCTCTGAAGCATCGTGCTGTAATTCATTATGGTTTTGAGTTCGACTACAGTGCTAATGCTGCTTTCAAGCCTACACATCCAATTCCCGACCTGGTTGAACGACTAGTGGATAGGATTGCTGATGATGGCCTTTTCAACTTCCGACCTGACCAGGTATTGAAAATGAATACCTTTTAGCTATTTATGCTCCTTACCAATATGCATCCAGGTTACAGTCAACATTTACGAGCCTGGTCAAGGAATACCTTCTCACTATGACACACATTCAGCTTTCGAAGACCCCATCGTTTGCTTGAGGTAAGTTGTGGTATTTTAGTTGTTTTCTGAGCAGTACTCTCGTGAATAACTCTTGTTTGACCCAAATAACACTCTCATTTGTTCTCCTTCTTCGACGCCTTACCTATGAATCTTTTTTTTTGTCATTTAGGATGACCTTCGTTAATCTACCATCACCTCAATCCGCTTCGCTATAACTAGACAATTAACTTTCCATTGAAGTCCATTGAATTATGTAAGTAATTGTAGGTTCAGCTCATCCCACTACTTTGTTGATGCTGACTTTTCGCTTGAACTGCCGCTTATGCCGTATCCAGCTCGGTGTCGGAGTCGGGGAATAATTCAATTTACCTTGAACTTTGTTGCTATTTCACCTCGATTTTTCTATAGGGAATGCTTCCTTGCCTTGTAGGTTAGAGTCAGGCTTCGTCATTTGCTGTCCCTTGCTGCTGCTTATCCGCGTTCACAGCCAATGACCTCTCAGAACAATGCCTACAAAATTGCTCACTCCACCGAGAGCGCAGAATCATCCAGTTGATGAGTATCTAGTTTTGGCTGCATATTGCGCATATTCTGAGCTGTTGCCAGCAGTAAATGCTGCCTTATTGTCATCCGATGTTACATAATGTCATCAAATATATCTTCTAATGTCACATTTAGACCATACGTAGTTTGCCTTATATGACCACTGAGAACAGTGGTTTTTTGTTCACAATGAACCAGTGTAGAGTAGCAAATTCCTCTCTAATAATCGACAATCTTGAACTAGTTGTTTGAAGTATGTGCTCCGATGTGGTCATGGAATTCAAAGATGGAGCAAATTCGGCGCGGATAAATCCGGTACTTTTGAAGCGGCGCTCGCTGTGTTTGATAAAAGGAGAGTCCAGATATCGTTGGAAGCATGGGTACGTTGCCATGTGACTTGGCTTTCAAAAATGTTGAGGTGCACTTATTCCTTTTTTCAGAGGTCTCCATTCTATCTTTTCCGCAGCAGACCTGCTAGAAACTTCCTTTTGATTACTCTGTCATTGCAGAATTGTGAATCGCAAACATGACATCAATCCGGTTACGCATCGAGTGACGCGTCGCAAGCTTCGTGTATCTATAACACTGCGAAAAATACGCCACGAACGCTGTCAATGTCAGTTCAAGGAATTTTGTGACTGGGATAGAGGAGGTAGATAGTTTTGTTTGAGTTTTCTATGTATTACCCTCCTTTGTCTTTCCTATATCATCATTTATATCACAAAAATGAAGCTATAGGGGACGACTTACAGCAGTAGTCGAATCTTAAAACATTGCCGATTCGCGCATCAGCAACCCCTCGACGGTGTTATTTTTATCGATGTCCTCTTCAACTGTCTCCAATTTTCCTGCTACTTGGCAAATCCCCCACTCTCTCCCTTCTCCCTCTTCCCTTCTACCTTTCACTCAAAAACTTACGAATGGGATTTCATTTCTTGGTCGTTTATTTCCCTCTTCTCCCCTTTACCCAACCCCATAACGAGCTGTTATAATGTTAAAGCAAGCAATGGAATAGCACAAACCCATGTATATAAAAAACTCTGAGGTAGTCTCCAGCTTCTCTCTTCTTCTTGTAACCTCGGCATTCTTTCTTCTTATTTATGTTAGTTTTTGTGCCTTACTTGGTTTATAGGTGGAACATTTATTATTTCGACATAGTTTCAAAATCATTTCGTTCTGGGTCCTATAGGCCTCGTACGGCACAAACAATTAACACAAATAAAAACTTCGAAGTCTGTGATGACCTACAAAAATTCTACTAATTCCTCTTGTTCTTCAAAATTATTTTTTGAAGCCACATATTGTGTGACATCTCAGGAGAAATGGCTGTTCCATCCGATGACAACTCAGCTGAACGCATAGAACGGTTATACGTAAATGGTGTGTATGAAAGCATTGCGTCGCATTTTGATGAGACGAGGTTTTCTAGCTGGACCGGTGTAAAAAGGTAACTCTGCGATCTTTCTCTTAAATTGGTGCGAAAGTGGGTAGTGGCAAGCGGCGCTGCTTATTACGCACACGGTCCAAGGATCAAATTTGGAGTTTAGTCTCCATATCAACCAAGCCTTCTGTCCTCTCGAGAGCGGTCATTTGGTACCAGATTCGTCTGAGAGTATAGAAACAGTGACTTGTACAATGGCCCCCTCAGCTCGTGGGTAATCATACAAAAGGGCCACTGGATCGAAGAGAATGCATGGCTTATTCCAAAAGGGATTGCAGAATGCCTTACTCCACTCCTGCAATGATTACTTTGTTTATTTAGGACATATGTCAGACTTTTCTCAAACAATTTATGTTGCAGATTTTTGAGCTCGTTGCCTGACTTCTCACTAATTTACGATGTTGGCTGTGGTAATGGAAAATATTTAATTTTGGAAGATAATCTTTGCAAGGTTTGTTACATTATTATTGTCCTTATATGTCCACAAAGTTTGTGACTTCGCTTCCCAGTGAGTGAAACGACAGAAAATGACTATCTTGCTATTTCTACATACAAGGTTAACGGTGGCTTACCTCAGCTTCTCATTCGAAACAAATCTGTTACACTGTATGTATACATATCTGTATTCAACCGACTTCACTTTCGCTTCAGATTGGATGCGATATGAGCCAGATGTTGTGTGAGATTGCTGGTGCAAAGGTTTGTGAATGTGGCAGGTATTCGAGCCCAAGCTATATCAATTTTGCACCTTGTAGAAAGCTCATGGCGAACAGAAGCCGCAGTTGGCTTTCCTGTGAAATATCCATGAAATCAGATATGATCTTTTAGGGATACTGCTTTTGAAAGACAAAATTGAAAACATCACAGTGAATTTGAGAAGTGGGAATCTTACTCGAGACTAGTTGGCCTCTTCTTTATTCTGCCTATGGAGAGGAATTGACTTTTGCCGATTTATTTAGTGATAGTTTTCCTTGTATGAAAGTTTCTTGTATGAAACCGCAAAGGTTGCCCCATGCTTGAGAATTCTTAATTCACACATGTGAATTGATCCATATGTTCCATCCATATGATAACCTTGGTCCTCATCACCACATCACATTTCAGGGATGCATGGTAGTTCGCGCCGATGGCTTATCTCTTCCTTTCCGAGAAGGAGCAGACGCAGTTTTGTCTATAGCGGTTCTACACCATATGGCGTTACTATCTCGACGTCAGAAACTGATTAGAGAGATCCTCAGGGTGAGTCATCATGATCAGTGTAGAACTTAAATCGTTACATAAAATTCATCGAATCAGTTCCGGATCTTGTTGGTATGATGTTGTTCTCAATTTAGAAAGTAATTTCAATAAAACTTGATTTCAGGTGTTGAAAGTGGGAGGCAAGGCATGCATAACAGTCTGGTCAATGGATCAGAGCAATTCAGAGTACTCGAAGATGAGGGATAACAAGGTTTCTTACAAGATCGATCAAAAGTCATTATGAGTTTTGAAAAGGATATGTGGCGTGGTTCATCTTTCTTTTTGTTAGATGACAGTTTCACATATTCCCGAGTTCCCTTCCGAAATCATAGTAGATTTATCGCTGCTCTCTTGCTCTGCTGTTGGTTTCGGTGACATTCATGGGCTCCCATTTCTTTCATACTGGATTATCTGATGCGATCATTTTCACTCTTTGGTCCCACCTCTACATAACAATTAAATCATTTTATGGTTGAGGCGAGAGGACGGATACGTCGTTCCCTCAGTTCTCTCTTCCGAAGTCCGACA
>KZ345362.1:135715-147168 GCA_002352805.1 Teladorsagia circumcincta
GGTTCCCAGAAGCATTAAGGAAAAATGGACCATAGTCCTTCATTCCTCGCATGAGCTCCCACAACATGCAAGAAATCATTTTGGAAAAGCGCTCCACGACCTGAAAGACCCTCCTTGTGAGATTAGCCGTGGGCAGCGCTCATACCTGTTGACATCGTGAGTTCCGCGGATTGCACGGAATCCGCGATCAAGGATTGGAAACCCATCGATCATTGAGTACTCTGACTATGGTACTATCGGATTCATGGAATTCAGTTAAGATTGCTAACTATCAGACATCAAGCGATGTTGATGCACTGCAACCGCACTCATCCGACATGCGCTATTTTAAATCCCACCATTGGCGAAAGCAGTTTGGCTATCAACTATTTAGGATCAATTTTCACGAATAATACTCCCTCCGAAATTCAGAAGACTTACCACATTCTCGCAAATACGCTAAAGTCTCCAGGGCCGTTTCTTGATCCGACACCGACAAAAGACGTTCAGCTGCCATGGGTTTGCTAAGGAACCATCGGAAATCGCCTTTTGTTAATGACGACAAAAACGCAAAGTTTTCTTCATTGGCTTTCAGAAAACTCAATACCTAAGTTAAAAATAATTTTCATTCTCGGTAAAGAAATTGTAATTCGCCTCACCTTTTTGAGATAAGCATCATCCGGGATTTGCAGAGATGTCAAGTCTTGCTTAATCAGTTGTCGTACTGCCGGCAATAATTCGGTCTCAAAATCTGACATTTGAAAAGCAATTCGGCCATATCTTTCCAAAGTCTCATGATCAAGCTGAAAAACAATGGAAACAGGCCTCACATCAAACGCGGATCTATTTTCCCATGATAACCTGCAAGTTCCGTTTTCCAATGCAGCTTTCGTCAAAGTTTGCAATCATCTCATCAAGACTATAGAGGTGAGAGCTGTTGAAATCACGAATGCCACTGCCGTTTCGAATCTGCATTACGATGAAGATGGCGAAATTAACACGCAGTAGCAATGAGCTAGATAATGATCGCCACACACCAGTAAATTCAAAACGGCACTTGGGAGAGCGCCGAGCTCGTGCTCATAAAAATCAACGAATGCATCCTTATCCCTTTTGGAGAGTTTCTTCCTGCCATCTCGAGTTATGAGAGGTAGGTGTAACCATTTTGGTGCTGGCCATCCGAATGCCCTGTGTATAATACGTACGTCAAAGGAAACTCCAACTAACTTCTCATTAACTTACTAATTCACTTACTTATAAAGAAGCACATGTTTACCCGTACTGCTCAACCACTCCATGCCACGAATAACGTGAGAGATGTGCATGGCCCGATCATCCACTATGTTAGCGAGGTGATATGTTGGAAACCCGTCACTTTTAAGCAACACCATGTCACTCTCGTCGATGCATTGGTCAACTGAACCAAATACTTCGTCCTGAATACTTTGCTTGTGTCAGTACAGTGCTTTTGGCAGAAAGGCAATAACATTTAAAGTGTATGAAAGCAGAAATCTTGCTTGATGAGGCATTACTCAATGCAGTTTTGAAAGTGTTTTTTTTTTCAAAGAGCGCTTAATACATATTCTTTTCTAAATCTACCCACTAATAAGTGTCTCACTTCTGTCAGAGATCAACATGGCCATTAGCTAACTTACTCCAACCAGAAAGCTTTTCATTCGTGACCATTTTACATCAAAATACAAGTAATTATGAGCAGACCAACCACGAAGGAGACGTTTTGTTTGTCCAGCTTCAAGCGAACAACGAATGGCTCCCCAGCATCTGCACGTGAACGCGATTCATCACCAGCTATGGACCGACACTTCTTGTCATATTTGGGCACTTCATTACGCCTCACTGCGTCCTTGCGAAGCAGCGCTAAACGCTGAAACACTAGCTTCAAATTGGCTAAAGGAACGTACAGCTCACCATCCGTGTACTTACATCTTCAGAGCAAAAACACCGATACGCATGCCCCGACTCCATAAGCTGATCCACAGCATTTTTATACAACGCTAATCTTTCGGACTGCTGATAAGGTCCATACGGTCCACCCTTTCGAGGCCCTTCATCGTAATGTAAGCCATAGCGGTCCAGAATCCGCTCAATCTAGATGTGATGAATGAGGCTTTGCTTCCTTTGAAGCAGCAATGCAAGCAATT
This sequence comes from Teladorsagia circumcincta, assembly GCA_002352805.1. NCBI lineage: Eukaryota > Metazoa > Nematoda > Chromadorea > Rhabditida > Trichostrongylidae > Teladorsagia > Teladorsagia circumcincta. The sequence continues at coordinate 137,857 of KZ345362.1, forward strand.
GAGAGTTCTAAAACTTACGCTGCTGACACTGCCAGGGACTAATCGCGCTCTATCTGTGTCCTCTATTCGAAGAATAAAACATCCTTTGTGATGCTTAGCGAACAGGAAGTTGTACAACGCTGTTCTCAAACTTCCAAGATGAAGATTACCAGTAGGGCTTGGTGCAAACCGTACCCGAACCTTAAATAAACCACATAAGCATGCTTCAGCTTAATATACGAATGAATCTAATCGTGTGGTTTTACAAAGGGTGGCGCCTAAGAAATAAGCCATATGAAGGAACAGCAAAGCGGAGAAAGTAGTTAAATAATCCATTTAAAAGTAGCCACGTGGCAGCTCCAACGCTTACGTATTGGAAACGCAGCTACCCAGTGAGCACTTCAGCTCTCGATCGAAGATGACTGTGTACGGTGATGGGATTTCGCATTATCCAGCCTTGCTTAACTGATCTCATAGTCACACGCTCGATGGTACTCGTGGTCAGGGTGAAAATCGTGTCGATAACGTGGTCATAGAAGTACGACCCCCCTCCCTAAAATCTAAGTCTTGGCACGACCCCTCCTATTTGATTCTCTTCCATGAACGGGGTATAGTGGTAGTGTAGTGGTGACATGTGACGCGCCTGTCACATGCGGGACTCGGGTTCAATTCCCGAGCGGAGAATTTTTGCAATCCCACAGAGTTGTCTATGCCAATGCGAATGTTTGAGAAGTTCATAGAAGAGCATCACAACAGCCTGTATGGGCGCCTGTATAGTCGGTCGTTCGGCAGCAACGATCGCAATTGTCTGACTGTCTAACTGCATCTAATCGTCGAATACTCGGGCAAATCCGACGATCGATACGCATCCAATGCTGTGCGACGGTTGCAAGCGTTGCTGTCGGACGACCGACTATGCAAGCGCCCTATCGACCAACGGCAGATTCCGCGACAGCTGCTGCGCGGTTTGCCTCTGGGTCAGATTTGCTGATGCCCCTTTCAAAAGCACCGGAAAGTACACCCTCTATGAAAAGGTTCCATTCCCCAATTTTGAACCTTTTGAATAGCACTCGGTCGGGTTAGACAGAGCTAGGCCCGCTACTGCCAAGCAATATTGAAATTGCTTTGAAAGCCTTCCATGCAAGTAGATAAGGTCCCTCAAATTTCGTCGAGTCAGCGTCGAGGGCGGTGACATTTTCATGCGAGTTTTTGCCACCCAAAAAGCAATATCTCTAATTTCTTGGGCGCTCAAAAAAGTAAGGATAGTTGTGGAAAGCGGAAGGATTGCGCTTCCAGACGTCTATTTATCTTTTCCAAGTCTTTTGAATGAGGAGAAATATCCGTCCAGGATCTATCGAGGACCATCTTTGACCGCTCAAAAAGTCGCTCCTTCCTCACCGTTGCAGAATATTTCGTGTGCAACAATCGAATTGTATCTAGATACAACCATTTAGCGAAGGCGATATGATATGATATCGTCTCATACGCCATGCATGCGACCATCACTCAAAGCGGGTACACTCGATTGAAAGGTGCTGACCTATTGACAGAATCTGTATTGTAGTACACACATCTCGTACCACCTATAACCGACAAGCCGCTTCATTCGCTTAGGCTTTTCCTTCACCATTGTCGTTTTCGCGACAGCGTTCCTTACAACAGTATCACTGTCAGCAAGGTATTAAGAGCGAGCAGAAAGAATATTTATATGATGATTTCTCGCACATCCTCGTTTTCTGCGGCGGTACACGCTCTTCCTCCTATTTGCACCACGACCACTGATGCGCTGACTGCCCCCCCCCCCATTACCCATCCTGACAGATACGGCCCCCTTGTCGAGGATTTCCTCGGCAAATATTCACCCTGCTCGTAGTGGTCATCTGGCAATATAAGGGCGGTGCGATGACTACTATAACAATTCAACCCCCCATTGAATTCTAGTGTTCCTTGAATATTTCTGTATGAAAGAGGTTTACGAATGAGGATCTGTAACGATCAGCGGCATAAGGCCGATGTCAGACTTTGCGAATCCAGCGAACCTCTTGGTACAAGCGATGCACCAGCGCGGTGCACCAGCGGCTTCATACCAGCGTTTCGAAAAATGTACCAGCGACTCGACAGTGTTTGGAAGTAGCGGGTCCTATCTTAAGTCGCTGGTATATCTTTCGAAACGCTGACGCACCGTGCGCCGCCGGTGCCGTCTGACATCGGCCTGAAGAAGAATTCGGCGCTATCATAGGGGCATTTCGAAAACACGTTTAAAACCGCGGCAAGAATATTTTGCTGTTAAAAACGGTTAAACAAGAAATACTCATCAGGTTTTGAATGAAATATCGTCTAAAACTGCTTGCCGGAATAGACAAAACCTGCAATTAATGAAACATTGCCACAGTAGACAATTTCAAGAAGTATTCTCTAGCATTTCTCATTGATACTTTTCCTTATTATCGAACATGATATACGATCGTACATATTCGATTCGTTCTGTATGTATGTCAGACATGGAATTCACAAAACTAAATGCATGCTTGGCGGTTTTATATGAAAAGTTATGTTTGTTAACCATGCGAACAGTCCATCCCGATCGTTTCATGCGAGACATTACGAAGTATAGTTTCGTCAAGCGTTGGACTGTCGCGATTGCTTACAAATTCCTTACTCCCCAATTCCTCTTCCTTGCACCTCCTACCATATACAAGCCATGACTGGCGAACCCTCTTCCCGATTTCACAATGCAGATCTCACCAACTTGGACTATATTTCCAAGGCCGCCTATTTTTGCAGGTTTCGCGTTTTCTCCATAAGTTTCAACGATCACATCAATGAAGCAATGGTCGCATTGAAAAATCTTGTTATTGGCCACATACAAACACGCTCTTTGCTCCACTGTTCTCATTTCATTAATGAAGGAATACGGGGCGAGGAATAACGTTTTATGACTTCGTTCAAACTTTTCTTAAAACATTTTAAAGAGATAGCCGGTACTCCTTTCGCTCCTCGTCATGTTTCACTCGCCAGGCGCTTGATTACATATTGAGGATTCGCTTTTTGATATTCCTCTGCTGACGTCGATGTTACAAGGTGGGTTGTGGTCTTTCAACACTGAAGCTATCCTTGGTCAGTCCTCAAATATGGAAGATACGCGAAGCGACAGTGAATGAGCTTCATGTCAGTCCACAGTATCAAAAAATAAACAGAACCAAGATGAGCCCGTAGGTAGAGGGGTGTGATTCGCTAGGACAGAAAGCTATTTTTTCATATTTTTGAGCGCTAAACTTTCTTCGCTGTAGTGCCACGAATGGCGGAGAGCACAGACTACTAGAGAACAGGTGAAGTCCTGGGACTAAGCCCTTGAGACGGAAGGGATCAGAAAGAAAGAGCAGCAGAAGCATCAAACTGAGGCGGTTTGAAGGACAGAGTTCAAGCAGTCCGTCAATCGCGGTGGACCTGGTGTTCTCGTCAAACGAACCACGCCCATGGAGAAGACTGTGCAAAAGCCAATTTTAAGCTTGGAGATGAGGATTTACTCCAGTCAAGCTCAGTGTTAGGACCTGCTTGAGGAGAGGAAGGGACTCCAAGATGCGCAAGTGGGCTCCAATTTCCCCGAACTTCTTCCCTATCCCAGGCTAAGTCCTAGGGGAATAAGAAGATGGGCTACCTGCTCCGCAACTTGTTTCCCTCTCCAAATTCCTAGTCCCCCGGCTCAAAACTGCTTCATAGCACAATTCCTAAGAGAAGCCGTAAAACATTCAACAAAATATGACGAAAAGAGGTAGGAATAAAGCCGCTGGACAATCGCTAGCCTAGACAGAATGCATACGTTGGTACTATTCCACTATTACTGCGCAAATTGGCGCCAGTTGGCGCCGAGGGCGTTTTCACCAAATTCGCTGTAAACTTGCGTATGGGGGGGGGTTACTTGGGGTCCTAATTACGAATATAACATTCATTGTTGTCGTTGATGGTACTCGACGCCTATTTCCTGCTTGCCTGCCCCCTCCCTCTAATTAGATCGCAATCAGCCCATTCTATAATCTCACCTCCCTCTCCAGGCTTAGTCCTATGCCTATAAGAGAGAGAGCTCACGCGAGCAGAAAATATGCCTTAAACAGCGCGAGTGCCAAAACAAAGGCCAGATTAGTAATCAGGACCCACAATAATACCTATACGCAAGGGTGATATTCATACTCAGCTTATCGAACTACCCCTATAGGCGAAGTTTCGATGAAAAATTAAATTTGAGATTTTGAGGCAGTAATAGTGGAATAGTGCCCATACCGTTAAACGCATTTCCGACATTTCAACAAGGAAAAACAAACAGCGTGTTGGCGAAATGACCACACATCTTGCGATTTCACCGAGGATTTCTTTCATTAACCTCAACACGGCTTTCAAACCAACCTAACCTGTGTATGCTCAAAGTAAACCTGAACGGTACCTGTTCAAACGAGCTTATCCATCTCCGAAACAGCAACGCTACCATGCTTCTTAATGCTTTCAGATCATGAAATTGAAGTTGGAAATCTCGAGGCTGTAAGCAAAGTGATTGTATAGGGTGATTGCACAATAAATGTGCTCCATTTCCACTGTTATACACCAGCAACAATACGTGATTGCGGTCCACGTCGTTTTTTCGTCGGCTTAAACGTCATCGTCATCCTTTTCTTAGATACACTACTTTGGTCCCTTTTTACTCTTCGTTCTCTATTGGTGGAGGAGCCCACATTTCTGATTTTTGTATGGGCGCATCTTTGTGTTGTATTTGCAAAGTAATCACTTTGACGTGGTCGTTGCTGCGGCCACGATTCCTAAGTGCTTCGTTTTCCGTCTATATGCAAGTTCTCTTTATCTTCTCCATCTTTGGAATATATCACTGCGCTCACGTGTATTCGCAGGAGATCGGCTGTTCAGTTATAGTGAACAGGGGAGTTGTGCAAAATGTGCAAACCAAAACAACTACGTTCCATGGTGAAACCTACGCTTATTTATTTCACCTATCTAGTGATTCAGCAGTCGTTTGGCCTTTGGTGAAAAAGCAAGAGGAAATAAGCAAGAGTTGATGGGGCTGTCCTGACTGCCTTCCCACGGAGAGCCAGCACCTACCTCTGAAAATTTAGAAATGAGCAGGAATGAGTTTACACTGAAGAGACTTAAACGCACAACTAGTTAGTGTAGAGCTGGGGTCTGCTCAGTTAGGGGAGCAAGCATGTAGCAAATTCTAACATCAATGGACTCCCTTAGCCGAATAGCTGTTGCAGCGAACTGGTGCGCCGCAATGCCCCCCCCCCCCCAACTGGAATACACCCAGAGCTGTGTTCAAAAACTGAGGATTTCCCGTTTCCCGGTCTTGAAGTCCGCAAGTGCTAGAGCATTGCAAAGGCCGCTTCGACCGCTTCCGATTTTCTTCGTGCGAGCTTGCTGATTTCCAGCGCTTTCTCATCTGTTGTGCTCTCTCGCCTGTCTTCTCTCATAGTGCTCAGTCTTTCACTGGCTCATTTAAAAGCAGAATTCACGATGAAAAAGCAACCCACTCCAAATTGAGTTAGGGATGGTGAGTGGTACCAGAAAAAAAGGAAAAACCGTGAGAAACGGCCTAGAACCCAAGAAATGGGACCCTTTCCTTTGCCCTTGATCTCGGCATTGGTGCCACTCCAGTCGTTGTGCCCTCGTCAATATAACGCTCTCTCGGCTATCCAATCCCTCGTCGCGTATAGACCTATGGCGAGTGATTAGACAGACGGTGGGCGGAGACAGTCGGACCTGCCAAGGTTGCGCCACGCTAGCTCTCCGAGGTTAAATCTTCCGCTGCCAATTGCGTGAGTGTCCACACCCTCAAGAGGTCCGCCGGTCTTTTTCCCGTGGAGTCCTCCTTCAAATGAGCAAATATTAAGGTGAAAATCCAGTTGGAGGGGGCCACCTATTAGTATTTCATCCTTAGTCCTAGAGAGCACTCCTTTGAGCTATCTAAGACCAAGGGTAAGATAACAATTGGACGACTCATTTGAGGCGCACTTTCGATAAGGACCGGTTGTTGTGTTACATTCCACACCTCCTGCCAACATCCTGCCCAATTTTTGGCACCTCTTCATCCACCCCGGAGCTCCTCCACCTCTAGACCAAGGTAAAATTCTCTATTTCCCTGGTTCAGGACCGTTTCCCTGGACCGTCGCCACCCAAACTGTGAAAGCGCTCCAGATTACTTCCAACCTACGCCAGTACTTATCAGAAGTACACTTTAAATGATCGATTACGTGTCACCAGCGCTCTCGTTCTTATCTTGCGTATTGGAGAGCACAGTGGAGTGGCCCCCTCCAACTGGATTTTCACCAATATTAACTTGGCATTTTCGACGTACTCTCTTCCCTTTTTCTTCACTGCCGGTCCACTTCATTGCTTTCATGGTTTTGTGCGAAATCACACCAGTTCTATCTTGAGAGTTTATGGCGAATACTCCTGGTAGTCGTGTCTAAAAGTCACAGAATACCAGTGTCAGTGCTAAGACGTTATCCTGCTAGGAAGCGCAATACCCTCGCTCGAGTTTTTGTTGGAATGAGAAACTACTGAGTGGTGAATGGCTGCGGTCGAAGAAGCCAATTTGAATCAGGATTCCGACGTGGTATGTCTATGGAAAGCCTCGGAGGTTGCCTGATGGAAGTAGAAACATCTAGGTTCTCTGTTCCCAGGAAACGCCTGGAAAGGAGACGACCGAAAAGTTGCAGAAGATATTCATTTCCCTACAACGCTGAAAACACCAAGCAGTGTGGCGTAGTCACATCCGTGGCAGAATCCGGGTGTGGTTCACTAGGACAGAAAGCGAATATTCCGCTTTTCGCGCGCGAAGCGTTCTTCGCTGCGGGACCTCAGGTCTACCACTGTTCAAGAGCTTTGCGTGCGAAAAGCGGGAAATTCGATTTCTGTCCTAGTGAATCACATTTGCAGAATCCTATAAGGGTTGTGTATCTGATGCAGTAGGATAACGTTCAAGGCTTGGCTGAGGGGATAGGCACAAAGGAGTGCTATTGGGCAGGGTAATACTTACCGCAATCGGTTTCCCCGCACTTGAGGAAATCTTGACGACGTCATCAGTTCGATTCTTTAAAGCAACAGTCTCAGAACGAATTCGAGGCGTCAAGCGGTCGGTAAGTTGTAGGCAAAGAGTTGATTGGTAATTAAGGAAAAAACGAAGAAATCCGGCAGCGAAGCCTTTAAACAGGTTTCACTTGGTGGACGAGTTGTTTGAACCTTTTGCCTCGCCGGATTTCAACCGCATTTGCTCTAATACAATTAGAGACGTATGCATCATATAAAAATAAAAATACAACAATCAAATGAAATAAACAAGTAAAACCAATGAAAAAGACGCGGCAATGATTGGCAAATGGGCGTTCCCTAGGATATTTGCGAACGCCCCTGTCAACCGCGTCTTCCTGGCTTCTTTGCGCCTTTCTAAGGTGAGTTTTCTGGTTAGTGACACTCCGTATGGTCTTGATTAGGGCTAGCGCATCATTTCCACCCCATAGCATAGAATTTTCGGAACCCTGCTGAGACTGTTGCTTTAAGGAGATCATCTCACAACAGCAGGTGACCTCACGTCACGCAGACCACGAGAATTGAGTTGGAAGGGTTGATACGGCGGCGCGGTCGTGGAACGAAGAAGTTCTAAGAGTTGTGTAGCATAAGAGACAAGTACATAAGAGGTGGTAGAAATCCTGGAATACCTCACCGTCTATATAGATTGCAAGAGTTTCCAAGCCTGCTATAGCGACTGAAGAGTACGGCGAAGGACGTCTTGTTCCAGCCGTTGAAGAGCCGATACGCAAAAAGTTTTTGAACTGGCTGACTTGGCACCGAGCATACTCAAGACATAAGGGCGGTGAATTGTGGAAAAGCAGCGGTAGAGCCATCCTCAAGAAGACAGCCAGAGCATTGGAAAGGGTAACATCGAAACGCTAGGGCGATGTCAGACTTCGCTTGAAGACTTGACTTGAATTGAACGCTGCACCAGCGAATCGAGTTGTGTACCAGCGAATCGAACTATGTACCAGCGACTCAGTAGTGGCGGGACCCCACGTTCGAAGGAAGTCCCTCCACTTTCAAACAGTGTCACTGGACAGTAAAACAGTTTGAAGTGGCGGGACTCTCTGCGAACGTTGGGTCCCGCCACTGTTGAGTCGCTGATACATCGTTCGAATTGCATGTGCAACGTTCGACTCGCTAGCGAGTTGCTCTTTTCGCAAAGTCTGACATCGCCTGAAGGGATACATAGGTTGGTTGGGATTGGATCACTGATCCTGTGGTGCGTAACTATTGGGTCAGTAGCATATTCGTGCTGAACTAACTCTACGCTTTTCGATCCTATATTTCGGCTTCCATTTTGAAATCGCGGCATAAAAGGTCTGCTTTATTGGGCAACAGCAAGTAATAAAGTAGGATATATTAAGAGATATACTATACTTGCCAGTCACAGAGTTGCCGTAAGATGAGTGCCATGTTCTCTACATCTCGCTCTTCTCAAGGAGGTTCTTCAAGTGGAAATCTCGTAGAATTCAAGGTGAGCTTTTGCTCTATCATCTCTTTTTAGATAAAGCCAGGAGAAAAAATTCACACGTTTTTTGGTCACAGAATATGTGAGGTTATTGACAATATTCTCACACTGTCGTTTTCAGGCAGGGCGTTCGTTCCTCCAACCTGCAGCTGCTCCAAACAAGAAGAAGGTTGGTTCCCGTCCCCATTCCTTTTGTGTATTCTTCTTTGAAAGTAACCAACCATTCTTGGTGCTAAGTGGGTTGGGGGGGGGACCACGCGGCGGCGCGGCGCTTTACTTGCTTGGCATGTGTCCGTACTTCGGAAAATCCGTGAGCCAGGGGGAGTGTAGGCAGTCTAGGGGGGGTGGGGGGTGAGGGCAGTCACTTGACATGCGTGAAAAGCTGGGGCCAGGTGCAGCAAGCCCCGGCAAGGGGATGGGTACCCATCCCCTTCGAGGGGACGGGTACCCATCCCCTTCGAGGGGACGGGTACCCATCCCCTTCGAGGGGACATATACCCATCGCGGGGACAAATCCCCGAGTCGTCACAGGACCCATCAATTTTCGATGGTTCCTATGACGCGACCTTGCGAAACGGTCACTGCCGTCGACGCTCTGCGTCTCTGCCGGCCGGGGACAAACCCCCCTAGTCGAGACTAGGGGCCGTATGCTGAATGTTGGGTAGGGGCTGGGGTCCCCGACCCGCGATGCTGAATGCTGGGAAATCGTTGGGGCCCCCATCATGGTTTCGTCGCGGGACCAACCAGCCAACAGCCGCCGCCTTCGATTTTTCTGTTCTATTTCCATT
>KZ345362.1:151540-164771 GCA_002352805.1 Teladorsagia circumcincta
AGTAACTCATGCCCATCCGTCCCAATCTGGCAGTACTCCAGTGGGCCTTCAGTTGATTCCCAATTTCGTGACAGACACGCAGACAGACGTAGCGCTTTATGGCGGGTTGTTCCATAAATTCTGTCCGAATTTCGACTCTCTCTTCTCTTCAAGTTTTATCTTCCTCAGAAACCCAAAACCAATTGTTCAAAAATATAACCATTATGATTATCATTGATATGCACCCATTCGATCGGGAACCTCTGGATGCTTTTCACCAAGGATGTGTGAACCCCGGAGTTTAAGAATTCGCCAAGGACGTTGTGGGGTGGTGCATTCATTAATTTTTTTTTCTCATGCTCCTGGTTTTAAGACCTACTAGAGTAATGTCAGGGCTATATGATGGTTTTGTGGTCTAGCCTATCTCCCAAACGTGGGAAGTTATATTCGCAATGTGAGATCGCCCGCTCATTTGGAAAAAGGAGATTTCGAGACGTTTAGCACGGTTCTCCCGCACTGCTGCGGTCAACCCCGGAAGCTGCGGGAAGTTATCTTTGCAGTGTGAGATCGCCCGCCCATTTGGAGAAAGGAGATTTTGAGACGTTTAGTAGGGTTCTCTCACACTGCTGCGGCCAACCCCGGAAGCTGATACACGCTGGCATCCGCACTACTTGTCTGCTTATAGCAAGGCGGTTATGAAAACGAGATACCCATTCAATCTACGATTTAAAAGTAATATCCTCCAAACATGGAGTTTGGACTTTGGCTGAGCTGGTGAGTCTTGGCTACAAGGTAACCATCAGGTGTGCCGCGTGTTCTTGTCGCAGTGGACCCGTGGCTCATCTTAATTGGTGATCGACAAGCGAAAAACCGCTGATGCGGTAGCAAGAAAAGACTTCCACAGATGGTCGGAAGTGCTTCTCGGTCATGTTCTGTCAGTGACGCCGTGTCCATCGAGGCTTCATTTTACTGCAGTCTTTTTCATTCAGGTGACGAGAGATGGTGCATTGGGTTTGTCTAACCCTGATACTGGCGTCGTTGGGCGCTTTCAATTCATGGCGCAAGGGGTCTCCATCGAAAAGGAGTGAAGGCCCGTGATGATGTTGATTTTCACGGCTGCTACTCTCTTTGATTGCGCCCTAAGCACTAGCTCAGCGCTCGATCAGTAGCAGAGGCTGAGCCAAGCACAGCGCCGATCCTCTCTGTTGTCCTCCTTGCGAAAGCGTACATTTGAGGATGGTGAAGTATAATCATAGTCATTGACGTATTTCGACTCCTAGTTAGTTATCCGAAGACGCGTTTGATTTTTTAGAACTTTCTGACCAACAACCTAGATGTGTTCTTGTAGATACTAACATATTTCAGAATGACGCGAAATTGACATGAAGAAGTTTGAGTTCGAACAAAAATCGGACAATTACGAGACAACCCAAAATATAGTGTAGTATTGAACCTACTTATTTATTTAAATCACGTTTCTTATCAAAGTCTAAGCAGGTGCGAGTCAGAGCAATATCCTTGTTTTTATTTTGATGCGCACTGTCACCTTTCTCTTCAGTCTGTATCAGATTGTTAGCCTAGGTAACATCGGTTTCTTAAAATGTCATGATCTTTTATTTTAGGTGAACGATGCCCTTAATAAGCCACCAACTACTCGTGCTACCGCTCGAGGAGGCTCTTCTGAACGGACTACTGGAGGGCTGTCAACGGCTAACTTGGCGGGACTAAGTGGCAGTGAGGTATGATCTGTATTCACTGTGTTATGACGCTGTCTAGAAAATTTGCTTTATTATGAATCTTCTGCTGAATTGCGGAGATTTTGCGATGCAGCACCAATTTTTTCTACCGCTGGCCCTTCATTTTTGTCAACAAATTTCGCTCTCAAGTGGCTTATACCTCTAGAAAGGGGACCCCTTATCTGCCTGTTAATTTCCGCATTGATGCGACTCTCATCGGTGCTGCTGCCTTCAGCGCCAACGCTTTTGACGTCGCATGAAATCGGGCAGGGAGAGGGAGTGTGCAGCTGCGCGAATTTGCTCGGCCTCCGGGGTCACCTTCTTCGCTGCGGAAGGCGCATCGTTTGTATTTTACTTTCTTTCAAAATTACATGCGACTTACAACTTTTCATCTGCAGGCAATTTGTGTTCGGATAACATTTTCAGTGGCAAATGGAGAAATTTTCGAAAGGGGCATCATAGTAAATAGGAGTACCAGAGTTGTTGTGTCAATAAAAAATGGAAAATATCATTCAAGAGTCATTTCCATGTTCAAGTCACGGAAGCGCACGTGATTTGTAGTGCATTGTAATCCTCTGAATGATGTACGGCGGCGAATTGCTAGAATTGCTTCAGGAACTTGGGGCACTCGGAGGACTCGATCAGCAGCAACTGATGCAGCTGCTTCAGTTCATGAATCAGGTGAGCACTTCCTCATCTCAATTATCCTCTTACATCCTCTAGAATCACATGGTCAGGGAAGCTCCGATTCGCCGTCGCTCGTGCCGCAAACGCCCTCAGGAGGTAATTCGGAACGCGGAGCCTCTGGGAACGCTCCGAAAGGTAAACCTTGCATTACGAATGCTACGCTATTGGGCTGCGCTATTTCCACTCCATCCAGGGTCAAGCGTGTATTGAGGAATCCTCAACGGGTCGACAGGTGGGGGGGGGGGTCGTATTTGGCTCGTTGAGAGGACAGAAGCAGTAGGATAATCACTGTCGGAGTACTTCAAAAGCAAAAAAATCAAGTTGTGACCGATGCTGTGCAAGCTGCTAGTTGCGCAAGCCAACACGTCCAATAACAATGCTATTCCACACACATAAACTTCTCATGATTCAGAATGGTCCAGGTAGTAGTTTTAAGTTACCTCAGTGTTGATCACGACAAGTTAAATAATCCCAAATTCCCAAGTTCCGAATTGTATTTAATCTTTCAAATGAGCCACGAATATGAAGGAATGTGAAGCACACGAAGCGTCCCTGAGCGGGCCCACTCAGTTGCGCGCTCTGCCTTCAACTAGGCTCTTCGAAGAGAAATTATCTATTCAGAGAAAGATCAAGCGATTCCTGAAAGGTGAAATGGCAGGGAGGGATCCACCATCCAACAAGAAATGCAGTCTTCAGCGTAAATTCATAAGCATATAATGGTGGACACATTTGTTGGAAAGAGAGAAGCACGTGAATCCCGAGTCTGCTCCCACTTTTGTACATAATCGCCCCTGGCAGGAACTATAGTCCTTGAAAAATGGTCAATGCAGCGAAAAAGGGCCTTTCGGCGGCATCCGGGAAAAAATCCTCGACGTGACCATTTTTTAAATACTAGACGTTGTAAATACATCTAGTTACCGTTGGATAGAGAAAATTTTCTAGTTTACGATGACGTATTTACTTTTCAGATAGGGCGAGTTTGAAAGGAGTTATGGCTTTGAAAAGTGTAAATACTCGGACTTGTCACGAATTTTCCTCTTTAATTTTGCAAAAATCCTTGACGTGACCATTGTTCAAATACTGAACGTATTGAGCAGTTCTCATGAGCATTTTATAGAGCAAATCTTCTAGTTTATGACGACCTATTTACTTTTCAGATAGGGCGAATTTTTACGGAGTTATGGCTTTGAAAAGTTTAAAAACTCGCACTCGTCACCAATTTTCCTCGTTAATCCACCTAAATTGAACGTTGCGTATCAATTTTCACAGTTTCATGCTAGTTAGAGAGAGCTCGTCGGAAAACTACCAAATCTGCCTTCAGATTGAAAATTCGTCCATTTTGTAGAAAGTTATACTTATTTGAATATTTCAATGTGTAATAGTAGATAAGCTGCTCCATTGCCAACTCTAGGATCAGTCAGTTCGCAGTCGGCTTCTACATGTCTATCGTAGTTTTTTCTTGTTTCTTTATTGGATTGATTTATTTTGATTGTAAGCAATCTTCCTTCGACTTGCACTACCTTGGGTAAGACCTTGATGATGGAGGGTAGGACAGAAGAGCTGTTTTTTTTTTCTTCAGGAAGGGTTTTGGAGAGGGTTAAACAACGTTTTCATACTCGGCTCGACGATAGAGTTTTTCGTGGATTTGGGCCGTGCTGGGGAGCCGGAGAGGGGGGGGTTGTATTTCGAAATTTTCCTCGACTCTCGCTTGACCCTGTTTGCAACTGAGCCGCTTCCAGTTTCCGCTTCGGAACTTACTCAACTTCAAACCCTACTCGGTGGTCTAAGAGCTCCTGGAACTACTGGAGCTGGTTCATCTCAAGATCGGCAAGTGGCGATTGAGCTGGGTGATGTCATTGCTGGAGGACAAGTTGTCGAAACAGCGAAAAACAATGCGGGTAAGAGAGATTTCATTCAGTTCGCAAAAATACACGACTAACAGAGTGTTTGCTTAAAGATCGCCTTCTCAATCACATGCCCGTGGAAGACAAAACAGCTCCGGACGCTAAAAAGGCACTAGAGGATACCGTTCGTTCTCCGCACTATAGACAAGTGAGTTGACTGCGTTCGCTCCATTCTTCTGTTTTTCTTTTTCAAGTAAGCTTAACATGAGAATTCATGGGGTTTCCGTTAACACGTTGACGACAGCGCAGGACACATACGTCCCGCACTTTGCAGGCCATGATGGACAGCGCGAAACGCATGTGTCCTGCACCCAACACCTTCATTCTTTCCATACACGCGCGATCCATTTCCGACGTTTTTGTATCTATTATGTAGAAGGATGTTAGCCAAGAGAATGGCCACGTATGCCTTGATTTAAAGCAACATTTCTAACCATACGAGAATATTTAGTTCAGTTAATTATTCGTTTCTTTTTTTTTTGATGAATGTGAAGACTATAAGAGTAGTGAAAGTAATCAGGGAACCCGAGGGATGATACGATATGTGTTTTGAATGGAACAATCAGAGTAGAATTGTTTTTGACTTTATTGCAGCTAGGACTAAAAAATTTTGCTTTTCCATTGTGGTTTCAAGCCTCAAGATCGAAACACTACTACTATACCCATGGTAGCTTCCACGCGCTGAAAATTACTGGACCAATTCTGTATCAATCATGTTTTGCACATTTATCGTTCGAGATCCGCTTGAATTACCTGAGACGACCGCGCTCGCAAAATGACGCTTATCCCACGCAGCAGAAAAAGCCAAAACGCGCATTGTGGTTAACATGTTGAAGGAATCCTTCCCGGAAACTTCTTGCGTTCTCTCTCCAACATGAATGTGTCAGTTGTGATCACTAAAGACAACACACAAAGCTTCACGCACGACGTTTCGGTTTCCGAAGAGAAGCAAACTCACGAAAACCCAGTCCATGGACCTTTGAAGGTAATTCGGGGAGAGCCAAAGGCGGGGCATGGGAAGAGGTGCGTATTGGGGCGCCTACTTATCAGGCGACGAAATGAAAGAATCGTGTGGAAGCGTTCGATTTGGAAGAATGGAGACAAAACAATAGATAGAATATGATACGTTAGAAGTGTAGGATGCTAGTACAGTAATCGCCATGTTGAACTCTCGATAAACCTTGGCATATCGGTGATGAGTGCTTACTTCGTTGTTGAAACTGCACACGAGGTTGTTAACAGTGTTCTAATGGCTAACGTTTCGGCGAGTGTGCCTTCGTCGGAGCATAAAAGGAGGAGTTGTGAGAATCCAATCAAATATCTACACACACTTACGAGATGAAGATCTCGTATCCATCCTTTTAGGCTCCGACGAAGGCGAACTCACCGAAACGTTAGCCAATAAAACACTGTTAACAACCTCAATTTTAACACGTTGACGACCGCCGTTGTGCGCGCACTGCTTCTAAATTTTTCCTATTCTCTCATCAATGGGCATTGAATCTTCAGCGTTTTCACTACCGGTAATAAAAAAATTGTTCATCGGATCTAGTAATGTACAGGGTCCGTTGTAGAACAGGAAAAAACTCCAAATAAATCAAGGAAAACTAGTTCGCTTAAAGTGAAAGCGTGGTATGACATCATACCACACGGTCGTCAACGTGTTAACAACGAAGTAACCACTAGTATAGCAAGTCTGAAGGTCAAAAAGAGTTATTAGTGACCGCATTAAGAGAAGAGATTAAGAGAATTAATTTGAACGCGTACCAGTTTCCCGGTTTTTCGAATCGTTTACCAAGACAAATGCAATTCTTTTGTTCTTTTCATTCTTATCGTGGACGACGAGTTTCAAGCCAGGGATTTGTGGATGAAAAGGAATCATGATCCTTCCGGAAAGGATTCCTTTAAGAGCCACCGCCAGAGTGGAGTTTCCGTTGAGAGTCTCCGCCAGAGATTCGAAATCGGTGTGAATTCGCCAAATTACGGTCTAAATTTGGCAATTCATACAAATTAGCTAATGGGTTTCAATGGTGGTCAGCCTTTCTGTCTTTTTTTTGAGTTCAAGTAACTTAGTCGTTAGAGAAGAATTCCATTTCTACCACCATTGAGTTTAAATATATGGATATTATTCAAATCGATTCGAGTATCGCTGTTGCTGAGTTTCCTTTGTACATAGCACTTCTATCTTCCAACATCTATTATCATTCTCGACCGGAAGATTTGGAAAATTTTTGGTCTAATCTTTTGTAGGCTGCCAACACCTTTGGTCACGCCCTCTCTACTGGACAAATGGCTCCTGTATTGGAAAGATTCGGTATCAGCGAAGGGGCTGCTCAAGCGGCTGCCACTGGAAGTATGTTTGTCTTAATTGTGATTACTTGGGGTGTGAAAACGAAATTATTATCTTAACTCGTAGAGAATTCGATTGCCCTCAAGGGTCACTGCTTTCAAAATGAAAGTTGGTGTGATATGGTGGACCAGTAATGAAAATTCTGCGAGAAACTGCTGCGTACCTTCAAAAAAACATGTTGCGTTCTATTCATGTTGGCAGATTGTGTCATTCTCATTGGTCGCCCTACCCCTTTCTCTGTATCAGTCGTTGTTGCCTTTTGATTGCGCAGTTGGAAGTAGACACGTAGATGATTCATATGCAAGTTTACCCTGGAGAAGTGGATCAATTGGCGCGTCGATGGCTTATATCACTCCTTAATTTTTTTTCTCAGTTTTTTTAACTCGGTTGGAGTTTTCATAAATTGTCGTAGCAGCCATCGTTTCCAGTGTGTCTTAAAACTATGAATGGTGCTGTTCGATTTTGGTCAACGCGAGGATCTAAATTGCTGTTTTAGAAGAATTCTGGGTTGTGAACAAAACTCCGTCACAGACGGGGCGAGAGTTTTGTTCACAACCCAGCATTCAGATGAAAAATTCGCAAGGCGGACTGCGGCCAAAAACAGCAGTTAACAGTCAAAAACAAGTCTAAATTGCTGTGTTGTTTTGAAGAAAATGGATCGCGTCCACTGCTTGTGCCATCCTAAGTTTTTTTTTTTTTGGGATTTCTCTTTTCTCTTACATTAGTCAGCTACGGTATCCATGCAGTAGAAATGAGAACATCCTTCACTCACGCACTTCACACAAATGGTTGTCCATTTATAACCAACTACTTCAGAACATTAGCCAGCGGCATGAAAACCCTTAAGAAGGAAAAAAGCTGTGTCCAATCTTTTGCGCTTGCTCCAGTGCGCCCTGTTTTTGGTAGAATTCATTTAGCAGTTTTCCAGGCAAAATTAGGGAACTTGACGCGCTCAAGTAGCCCTCAAATTCACTTTTTTGACGCATTAGATCTGTGGTCAACTTCATTTGTGGTCTCAGCTCCTGCGAACTTGAGAGTTTATGCCCACGAAGTCTGTGTCTAGAGAGAATATGAATCGTACTCAACACCCGTTTGGTACCCATCGCTGAACTCTATTTGGGAAAATTGTCCTACCGAATGGGCGAAAAATGATGGCATGGTAGAATATTGAATTGTAAGGGAAATCTAGGTGATGGACGTTCCGTACTACAATTTCCCCAGGCGGGTGGTAAGTACGAATCATATTCTCTCTGGACTGAGAGTTTGTGAGCATGAACGCTTCGAGCTTCGTGGGAACCGAGACCACAGATGAAGTTGACCACGGACCTCATGCGCCAAAAAATGGAACTTGAGGACTACTTCAGCTCATAGAATTCTCCTATTTTGTCTAGAGATGCTCCCCAATGATTGTAGAAGATAGAACACAGCCTTTGCTCCATTAGAGTGTTTATGTGCTGCTTTCTAGGTGGCTATTGTACTGAAGTGGTTACTTATAATGTCAACTATCTACCTCAACCGTATAACTGAAGGATCTCCTCATTCCATGTAGGTGAATAATGTTTGAGAGAAGGGAAATCCCGAAGGAATTTAGGGTGGCTCAAGCAATTGAAGCGGTTCATTTTCTTGAAAAACAGCAATATAAATTGCCGTGCTGACCGAAATCAAACAATGTCATTGTAAGTTTCCAAACACACCGGAAGCGATGGTTGCAGTGCCGATTTATAAAAGTTCCACCTAACAAGGGAAGGATGGTAGGTCGAAGTGGCCGTTTGAAATGAGATGTGTACAATTTGATGCGCCTTTGAACGCTGATTCCAAATCTGCCTTTCAAATCTGCTGAACGACTTTCTGAGCGGAGTTATGAAGCAATACAGCGCAACGGCAGTGGGCGGGACTCACAGTCAAAACATCGTAGGATCGAGTGGGCCCTCCTCCCCGCGATCGGTCCCTTCTTGTGTTTACTGTTGTCCATTCTTCAGGGACGCGGATTTAACTGAATTCCTGAAGAAAGCAAACAGCAATCAGGATAAGGGATCGATCCTTCGACATTTTCACTGTGAGTCCCGACCACTACCGCTACGCTGTTTTGCTTCATAACTTTGTTCAGAGAATCGTTCAGCAGATTAGGAAGGCAGATTTGGAATCAGCGTTCAAAGACGCATTAAGTGATATACATCTCATTCCAAACGGCCACTTCAACCTACCATCCTTCCCTTGTGAGGAAGAAAACTGAGAAAATCAGAGGGTGGCTTAAGCAATTGACGCGCACTATAGATGAGATACAATGTAGTATCTATTCTTCGGAGTTGCCGCGGTAGCCTCCTTCTTTCTCACGCTCTAACTTTGTCTATGTTCGAGCTGCATGAATCATTGATAATTTTCAGACTTGCTGGAGTTTGCTAGAAAACTGACTGAAGCCGAACGTGGCCTTGAAGCTTCTCAATCTGCTAATAACGAGCCTGCTGCTAGTGCCAGTGCAGAAACGGCTGTTGAGATGCAGGACGAAGATGCCGAGGAACCTGTCAAAGAGCCAGAGCCCAAACGTGGAAAGACTGAAGAAGATGAGATGGATTTGGATTAATATTAATGTGCACATGTTTCATGCTGTTTCTTAGATTCTCTCACTGCTTCTCAACAATAGTCGGAGCGCTGACTATTCTATCGTATTTGACATTACTTTTCCAATTCATCTTTTCTGCTGATACCCTCTTTCTCCCTTCCATCTGCTTGTTTTATGGCGCGCTAGGCTGGTAGCTAAGTTCAATAGTCTCCATTAATAAGACTCTGTCGTGTCGGCAATCAATTTTGTGTAAAGTCCACGTTTGGTTTGGGAACGGCTGAGGCGTGGCGTGGTATCATACCACTTCCAACGCCATTTGTCTTCGCGTTACATCACAGATAAGCGATCGCGAGCGATTGCCTCACATTGTATCCTTGTCGACTGCGGACAGTCCGACAATTCACTTTTGCTTCTTAAATTGATGCATGTGTCAAACTGATATTGATAAATAAACTGTTTAGAGGCGGTTCTTCCCACGTTTTTCAAAGTTTTGTCATTAAGTACTGTAGTTATTCGACGCTTAACAATCAGCCTTCCTCATGCCTGTATCCGGTTGATATAAAAGGACTTCCTGTTTTTTAAGGAGAGAATCTCACGCATTGCTCACCATTTAGGTAATATGGTGTGCGACTGCCTTGTGGTCAGTGCAGGATACTGTATCCTAGCTGTTATTGCTTACAAGATCATCAGTGCTGTGTACAATGTTCTTTATCCCTATCTGATCGGTGCGCCGGTAGATCTACATTCGATGGCAGGAGCCAAATGGGCAGGTCCGATCTCGCAGTCAATTTTCTACTTTATTTGAAATTAATCCATTGTTGGCTGCTACATGTAGAGAGCACCGAAGGTTATTGGAAGTGCATTTCCAAAAAGTTCGAACATAAAGCTAAAGGAGTTGAGTATGACATCCATAAACTGTATTGCGCTCTTCTTCTCGAATTGTTCACAATTCATTACCTTTGCTCTGTTTTGACTGTAAAACAAAGACTCGTGTACCGGTTGAAACGTGCATCATTAACATTTACCGTGACTTATTCTGCAAAAAGCAGTGTACTTTGACGCCTGACCGGATCCTTATGAAACGTTGCGCGCAATCATAGAGGACATTGACGAACACTGAACTATCATCACCTGTTGGAAAAGAAGGAATAAAATTTTAGCGATCTGATTCTGTAACATCTGTACAAGAGTGTAGACTTGTAACTGTGCCAATTGAGAACTGTAACATTAGGTACGGCCGCTCACGATGCACTGGTAGAGATCCACCATTATAAATGGGAATGGCACAGCTTCAGATTACTAAAAAAATGTGGAAAAAAAGTTTGTCCTCCCGCAAGGACTTAATTTACTTGTGAAGATTTAGTAAAGGCCTGAAAGCGATGCCTATAGCAGTAGGTG
Organism: Teladorsagia circumcincta; assembly: GCA_002352805.1. NCBI lineage: Eukaryota > Metazoa > Nematoda > Chromadorea > Rhabditida > Trichostrongylidae > Teladorsagia > Teladorsagia circumcincta. Next base: position 162,155 of record KZ345362.1, read on the forward strand.
ACTGAGAACACGCAGTGGGAGGAATTCCCTGAATAGAGTCTTCATAGGTGAAAATTGAATTGAGAGTGGGACACTCCATTGCGGTCTGCGTCTTTACGCTTAGGTTATTAGAAACTCTAAGATAGATCTGGTATACACAGTGGACTCATTTGAAGCAGACCTTTCAAGCACCATTCGAGTATCCTACATCCTACACATCTTATCCAATTTTTGCGTGTGGTCAGTTGTTTACACATTTTCTGGAGCTCCCCCCCCCTCGCCCCTCCCATTGAACTTAGAATGGATCATTTTTCCGCACCACTCTAGGCAGCTTTTATCAAAAAGTGTAGTCAGTCGACTGCCGTGTAACAATGCTTTTGTCCGTTTTCTAAGTTTGAAGACCGCCCCCCCCCCCTCACCCCTCCAATTCCGCCTCTTCACATTGCTCAAGAACATCCAGAATAGCCCCTCCTCCGAGTAAGAGGAGGTGCGGCACTGGGAAACACTGAGTTTTGATGAGGGGTGAACTTTGTTAATGTTTATAGTACAAAAATAGTGAAGACTGTTTCTTAGTTGAACCTATACAAACTAGTTTGAGGAGAGAGAAACTGATTTTTCATTGTTCTATAGAAATCATCAAAATTGCAGTAGTGACGGGTGCAACGGATGGCATTGGAAAGGCATACGCGTACGAGTTGGCCAGAAAAGGCTTTAACATATACCTCGTATCTCGAACACAGTCCAAGCTCGATGAAGTTGAAAAGGATCTCAGCCAAAAATATAACAAGGTATAAGCCAAATCTCATAAACGGATAATTACGGTTCCTGATTAGGTAGTTTGGGAAGGGGAGGTAACAGATTATATCTGCCTGTTTAGATTAGCGTCAAAACATTCGCATTCGACTTTTCTGTCGGCTCTGTGGATGAATACAAACCCCTTCTTGAGGCTCTTGATAAGGTCGATATTGGAATTCTCGTTAACAACGTTGGCATGAGCTTCGAATATCCAGAGGTACTTCGACTCTAATTGTTTTCCAAATAAACCTTCCTGCAGATTTAGTTTTGGCTGGAGGCCTCATTTCATGCACGATCTTTTTCCTTAGAAAGGTCTTCTAGATTCTTCATGAAACTGATGGAGGTCTTCAACGAATTGGAGGCATTACAACAATCAACACACTACCTGTGACTATTGTAAGTTCCACTTCCATTGTCGTTCTCTGAGCTCACGTATCGTTAGAGGTTAAACTCTAGTTCTGTAATCACTGTGATCATCTATATACAACAACTGTCAATTCGTGGATTGTTTCAGCTATCTGCTCACGTACTAAAGCAGATGACACCGCGTAAGAAAGGTGTCATTGTTAACGTGTCGTCCTTTGCCAGCTACAACCCGATGGCTCTCTGGGCTGTTTATTCTGCGACCAAGGCAAGTGGACTCATTATGGTTTTCAGACATGCAGTTTTCTGAATTGTCTTTTTCTCCTTCAGAAGTATGTGTCATGGTTGTCGGAGATTCTGCGAATGGAATACGCCAATAAGGGTATAACCGTACAGACAATCTGTCCCATGACGGTGGCGACAAAAATGAGCAAGGTAGCCCAAATGCTTCAGTGCATTTATTTTGCTTTGCTTCATTCGAGAGTTTAGGTTCGTAGAACATCCTTCTTCGTACCTAATGGCGAAACATTCGCAAGGTCTGCAGTTAGGAGCATCGGGCTCACTGATGATACTACGGGTTGCCTGTCTCACCAAATTCAGGTATGTGAAAGTGAATCGATTATTCACATTTTTGAGCCATCAGATTCTTATATTTTCAGGCGGAAGCGTCCAAACTCGCCCCTCCTATAATATTGAACAAGATCATCATTAACTTCAGTATGTCACTTCGGCAAGCTGCCCTCAGAAAGAAGGCTAAATCTCAGTAGTCAGCGTTAGCTGTTAATTCTCAACTCTTCTTATACGATGACCTTGTAAAGTGTTCTTGTGGCTTGTTTACGCTGCCTAGATGACTCTAGATGGACTTAGCTTCTACTATTTATTGTTGTTTTCGATAGCAGCAGGATAAATCATGTTTGTTTGACGTTTGCATGCTTTGTTTTTGCGTTCAACCCTTCTGAAATAACCTCACGTTTTTTACACAGACCAGATTAGTCCCCCGTCAACCGCCGAGACCTCCCTTTCTTGCGCTACCTCCTACGCATTTTTTATGACACAAAAACCTCGACTGCGTATAAACAGAAAAGGTATTTCATATAGCAAAGAGCATCATCATGTCATGACATGACGTTAAAACGCGATTCCAATACGTAGTTGTATTTCGAAGTGTCAACGATTGGTTTTCCTTCTCTCCTCCCCTCTTCCCCTTCACTACCCTCCACCTGCTACGGCAGCTCCATGTGGAATGAATGAAAGTGTGTTCAGTAGGTGTTTATGAATCCGTTGGGTGATATCACAATCATGCCTTTGCAAAACATCGAGAGCTCTAGCCCTGCGAGCTAACCAGTCCTGCTAGCGGTCTGTTTACCGTGAGCTTCTTATCACTCTCTTCATTTTGCGGACGGACATGCATACATACTTTGAATACCTTGATGTCCGCTCGGCGCTCATGTCCTTGGGGGGGGACATTCAAGTTAATGAG
>KZ345363.1:22147-32226 GCA_002352805.1 Teladorsagia circumcincta
AAATGATGCGGCTTCTCGGTTATATGGGGCACGAGATGTGTGTACTACATACCGCTTTGAGTGACGGTCAGATGCATGGCGTATGAGACGATAGCAGGCGATGTCGATTGTCCCTTTTCAAATCACCTTTGCTGGAAGGTTGTATTCTAGTAGATACAATTCGAGTGTTGCCCACGGAATATTCTGCAACGGTGAGGAAGGAAGCGACTTTTCGAGCGGTCAAATTTGGTTCTCTATAGAACCTCGACGCAAATTTCTCCTCAATTAAAAGACTTAGAAAGAAGCTAGATAGAATATCGGATAACGCAATACTTCCGCTTCCCAGAGCTATCCTTACTTTTTTCAGCGCTCAAGAAATTGGAGAGATATTGCCTTTTGAGTGGCAAAAACTCGCACGAAAATGTCGCCGTCCTCGACGCTGACTCCACGAATTTTGGGAGACCTTATCTCTTCACATGGGAGGCTTTCGAAGCAACTTCAAACTGTTTGGCAGTAGCTGGCTCAGCTCTATCTGGCTCAACCGAGTGCTATTCAAAAAGTTCAAGAATTGGGAAATGGAATCTTTCAAAGGGGGTGTACTTTCCGGTGGTTTTGAGAGGGGCATCAGCAAATCCGATCCAGAGACAAACCGCGCAGCAGCGGTCGCGGAATCCGCCGTTAGACTGTTGTGATGCTCTTCTGTGAACTTCTAAAACATTCGCATTGGTATGGACAACTCCTTGTGAGATCGCAAAAACGCCATCCGGTCGGGAATTGAACCCCGGTCTCGCTTGTGGCAGACGCGGATACCCAGCACTACACTAGCACTATACTCCTTTCATGGAAGAGGATCAAAATAGGAGGGATCGTACCGAGACATTGATTTTAGGGGAGGTCGTACTTCTGCGCACGTCCTCAACACGATTTTCACCCTGCTACTAACCCTATTACATGCCGAAGTGCCGCTTCATTCTGGTCAGCAACAAACAGCAGGAGAGGCCAAAAGTTGGAAGGTCACTAACGCGCTCCAGTGGCTGCACGCGACTCTCGGCCGTTTTTTTTCTGTCAGAAAATATTGCAGTGAAGCCGCTCTTGAATCTCCAAAGCGATCACATTCTAGCTAGAAACATCGGGGGTGTAATCTCACGAGGAAGGATTGTTGGAAGAACGGCTAACCAGGCATCAGTAATAAATTGATAGTGATTCAATACCACTAGGGTGACGCTGCTGAATTTCGCTTATTTATGTGTGAAGATTTGCAAGGGCGTGCATATTAGTGAAGGTCTTGAAGCATTGGTCCAATTCCCACTTTGGGAGCATGCCACGGTGTTGCCAGCAAAACAGCGCTGCAACCGACGGGGTCAAACTCGTCCAAGACAAGTGCGTACTGCGAGCTGTGCGACTTCGTCGCCGCGAGGAATAGCCTTCTTGCTCCCCTAATCTTGATCGCAAGAACTCTGAATCTGGCCCATGATTAAGAGCAAGGCATGTCGAGCTCGTCATACGAAACTGCAGTCACTGCAAGCAGCATCAAAGAAAACCTGGGAAAGATTCATAGGGAATACCTGCGTGCAACGTGCGAAGGTTGCAAAAGAGACTCCGGGGCTATATTCGAGCAGGAAGGACATTTTGAAATCTGGTTGTTGCATGTAGTTAAGTATGATGTTAGTATAATTATGTTTAGATTCAATTATCATCCCGCGTCCAACAGCTCGAAAATTATTGCAATAAACAGGCACAAGTAATTTTGGGAGACCCGGTAATTCGATCGTTGGTGCTGTTCACAGCAGAGACACAGCTCTTGAACGACTCTGCTATCGTTTACCACTCCTCTCCGCTTTGTGCCTACTCTATTGTCGTAGAGTTTGTCACTCTCCAGACTACCCTGGCCTAGGCTCCTTCCCATCGCGTTTTCTAGAGACATGGGACATGGACTTTCCGGCGTGACATCGCCCCCACGAGACTTCCCGGTTAGCAATCCTACTTTCAGAATCCTAATTAAAATCAACTCTTTGATATAAGTCGTTCTCCTCTCGATAGCCCTCGATGCTGATCACAGCGAGGAGCGATTTCGGATAGGGTTCCGCGCGCCATTTATGGATGACATCTACCACTATTGCTAATACATTACGACTTATAGACAGATTGGTGTGGGTGGGGTCTTCATCAGCCGCGTCTCAACTTGACGCTGGTAGTAGAACCATTTTTACAGATTATTGAGGCAATACGGAAAAGTGAGAGGCCGCTTCTGATGAAATGTTCCTCCAAAATATAGAGCAACGAGGACAGTCATAGTACCAGCATACCAAACAGTGTTGAAAAATATTTGCGTGTGCGTAGATAGCCGCGAGTGCCGCGGATGAAGCTGTGTGAGGTCGACCACCTATCATGTCAGGCCTAGCCTCAACGGCTTTACACGGCCTTGGGAAACTCAGCATCGTCCCGTTTCCTTGAAAGACCTTCCTCCCTCCCTATAAGATGTATTTCCCACCTCGTCAACCTCTAATTTATCGCATGCATTCCTTCAAAAATTCCTTGTTTTGAACTGGACTGCGTTACGACAAAAAATTGGGTGTCGAGGAGAGAAAAGGCGAGAAAACACATAAGACGAGAGGTCCAGACATTCCTCAAAACTCAAGCTGTTCTAGAGGTAACAGGCTGTTTATGTGTGAACTTGCCTGTCACTGACTATGTTTTCCTATTTTCCTACTCTATGTCGTGATACCATCGAAGCGTATGGGTAATTATGTTCAGTTAATCGGTCAATAAGCTTGTCCTCTACCTTTAATCGCTAAACAACGTGCGTTCGGACAATTTCGGTCGCGTGAGACCGGGGCTTTTTACGAGCAAGACGTCCGCGTAATTCATTCCTCTCCACACGTCTAGCACCAATTAGAGACCTTGGAGGGGTCAGTGATTGTGTTGTTCATATACATTGTCCGATCCAAAACTCGAATCCTGGATCATGCGCGTAGTAAGTGGGACCACTTGCATTAAAGCACAATCGTCCTTATACACTTCATCTCATAATTATAATTCCATCTAAGAATTTCCCAAAATTTCACAAATTTAGATGATTTAGAAAAAATTTCCTATGTAACAATGTGTTAAGTATGGACGTGAAATTGCATATGAACATCAATCAACTCAAGATCATAGTAGTTTTTTTTTTTAAATTTTGTTTAAGAAGCCATCCACACCATGTTTTTCGATGACTTCTCACTTCTGTTTAATAAAACGTTTGTTTAGTGAAAACAATTTGTATTGTGAAAACAATTTTCTTTTCAAGGAGAAGGTGTAATCGCACTGCTGTCGGACTTTAGAAAAGGAGGCCATCGCAAATAGTTAATCGAAATACTCCTGCCTGATAAGACCCAATTGACGCCGTGCTCAGGAATTCCTAAGGGACACCAAACGATTTGGTGTTAAGAAAAGCGGCAAAGACTACTTTTTCACCTTTTGATAGAAGTGAAGGGCGTGTCGCAAGAGGAACATCCGTTTCATCAAGTCGTGCTCGGTCATCGAATCTTCTTCAAAATTTTATGCCTGAAAGGACTTGTGTTTCGTACATGTGGATTCGTAGGGATCCAAAGTTCATTTGTGAGTGTGAAACGAGGAAGGATCGCCTGTGTCAAGAAACCATGACGAGCATTTGGCCGACCATGGCATAAAGATGCAACCAAACCGACTAGAGTAAAATCTGCTTTTGCTTGCTATGTTTCAGCACTTGTCTGCTTTTCTTCCCATATCCCTCTAGTCTCCATTCCGTTATGATTCTTCGCGAAGCACCAATGGAAGAAAGCAAACGAGGAAAAGGAGGCAAAAGCTGCTTCTCTCGGCTCGGCTAGAACTTCATGCCTAAGTGGGCCCAATTCTCGTCATGGTTTCTTGCCACAGGCGAAGCCTTCCACATTTTACACTCACAAATGAACTTGAGCCCTCCACATGCACGTAGCGTAAGTCCTTTGCGACATAAAATTTTGAAGAAGATTTAATGACCGAGTACGACTTGATAAAAATAGATGTTTAGCTTGTGACATCCTGTTCATTTCTATCAAGAAGCAAGGACGTGGTCTTTGCCCGGAGGAGAGAAAAGCTCACCATCGCGCGCACGCGAGCACGTGCTGGTGACGTCAAAATGACGTCACAGCTGCGGCAGGCTCGAGGAAGGACAAGCAGGGGCGAGCCACTTCCGCTGCCACTTCGCTAAAACAGTGCTAGGTTTCTGGCACTACACCAACTTGCTCAATCAGTTATGATGTGAGCGAAAGATTGTGTTATGAAAAAGTACCATCGTCACACTAGAAATTGAAATTTTCGAAAATGTAGAGCAAAACGGGGCTCAAGTGCAAACCTTAAGGAAACACAATCAAGTTGCAGTTTACGAACACATTTACATAGCCCCTTGTACGTGTGCCTCGGCACCTTTTTGTTTATTTCTTTCACAGCCATCAAGACTTCTCTATAGTTTCACTATTGATTGTTAATCCTTGTTCGTTCCTCAAGATCGATTCCTGAGTACTTCTACTGATTACACAGTGAAATAGGAGCGCGGTAGATGAGCGGAGCACCAAATGTACAAAAGTATTAGTGGCGGAACTGTCTATTGCTTCTACCTCGCCGCCGCTGTGACGTCACCAACACGCGAACGCGTCCGCGCCGCCGGTGAGCTTTTCCACGGAGCCGTCTTTGCCACTTTTCTGAACTAAATATCATTTGGAATACCTCGAGAAAGCAAATCCTTAATACAACAAAAACATTCTTGAAACAAAAGAGAAAAGTAATCAAAAAACATAGGGTGAAATCATAATTTTGAAACATCGGCTGAGTGGCCCAAAATACAAAAATTATTAGAAACAATTCCTGTGATCTTAAGTTGGAAGTTGATGTTCGCAGGCAATTCCACGTTCATATCAACACATTGTTGCATAGGAAACTTTCTGAAACATCTAAATTTGTGAGAGTTTGGGTTGTATGTACTATACACCTTTACTGAAGGAACTGCAGAGATGCACTTACTACATGCTATGGAATCAACGAAAAGCCGAATTACTGCGGGCTCTTATCTGATTCTTTCTTTTCTTTTTCTCTGAAAACGACCACAATAAATTGTTTTTCTGACTCTGTCAGTTCAAGCCGACACAAACGCTTGCCTCGAGTGTGTCCGCCACATCATGGCTGCTAAATTCAACTTAACATCAAAGGTGATAACGTTTTTTGCAAAAAAAAAAGCATCAACGTCAAATTTACCTGCAATTGACGTCATTTTCACTGTCCGCTGCGACTTCTAAGCACACAGATACGACTTTCCCATATAAGCCGATACACTCCTTGGATAAAAACTCTAAAACATTGCACTTTCGACTCTTGAAAGTATTTCAAGCCGAGAGTTGAGGTGAGCATCTGCTCATCATTCAGAATCAACACAACTTTACATCACTTACAAGAAAGGTCTTTCAGGGTGTGAAGCGCTTCTTCAAAACGATTCCGTGCATTTGTACAACACAGAGAGGCACCAAAAGTTCAGACCAAAAGAATTCCGAAAGTTCACAAGGGTCCAAATACTGTGACAAAGAAGCCAGAAATCAGAAAGAATTCCTTTGAAAACTTCCGCGACATTTCGATGTATGACACATTGTTCAGGCAAGGATTTGCCTCAGCCAAGGATGAAGCTACCCTTAGGGGGCCGCGCCGATGGAGTGGAACTGAAAGCTTAACCCCTTGACGACAATGCGGTTTTGCACATAGCGTGCTCACGGGAGCACGCCTATTTCTGGTGCGCCCAACTCTTGCTCGACATCGGACAAAATGGTCCCTAGAAGCAACTTTTACATAGAATTTGAGGCTTTGACCTTACACTAGTTATAATCGAAGTTTTAAACTTCATACTGTATACGGTTGGAAAGAGAATTGGAGGTTTCAAAGGGAACTTCGTATTAAAAAAAGTATGGAAGGTAAAAATTTCAGAAGTCCATGTGTATAGTGGAATGATTGATACAATTCAAATCCCTCCCTGTGTCCGGAGACCACAAAAAGACGATTAAACCCTTAATAGTAATTAATCTTGGACCCAATAATGGAAAATTTTAATTAATATGCTAGCACGTATATTTGCTAGTATATGTTAATATGCATTACTACGGATCTGGTCCCTCCGCCACTCCAGCCTTGTATGAGTCATGGTCGTCGATGGGCAGCGAAGCACCCTCCCTTCACACCGGCTTTAGGTATACGCTCGCTTCTCTAGAGGAGAGATTGGCCTCGACAACTTTTCGAAGAGCAAGCCCACGTTCCTCGCAAGCCCACGTTCCTCTAAGACCGACACTCTTCCAGCTTCCACCCGAAGCAATCCCTCTCGAAGTTTGAAAGGAATGGAGAGGACGACTGCCACTCGCCATTCCACCATCCATAAGATTCTGCGCAGAAGTCGCAACGTTGCAGCGCTCCTTGGAGTTATCCACCGCTCCCTAACTGAACACGGGCATCGAGTGCGAGTCAATGTGTGCCAGCAACTTCTCGACCGTAAGGGAACGAAGACATGGACAGACTTGGTGATCGCTCAGGAGTATAAGTGGATGTCATGTGAACATCCACATAGGGAACTGCAACGGCTACCAGTGGAAGTGAAGCCACAACCAACCCCGAAGCGATGCGACCGCAACAAGAGAGAAATGATCTCCATATTTTTCTGCTCCATCGGTTGAGATCCTACTTGAGGGTACTGCTGTGACCGTTAGAGCATTATGCGAACAGCTGCGAGAGACGGTGTCCCGAGCCCCGATTCTACACCAATTACAAGAAAAAAATCCTAATTTGGATGGGCAGTGCTTGACCACATCACGCGAATACGACGACGGAGGAGCTGCAGAGACTTGGCATCATCTGGCTACCCCACAATCCGTATTCACCTGATCTTACCCATTGTGACTACCATGTCTTCGGAAGGCTATAAGTCTAAAACAGATAAAAAATTCAATAACCATCAAGAGGTCGGCTGTGCAGTAGGTGATCTGATCGCGTTACGCTTTTATTCCTTCTACGAGAAGGGCATCAGCGCCCTGGTCAATCCATGGAGAGGGGAAGTGGCTAAGGGCCACTACATAGATCATTGATTCTACGTTTCTTCCATACGAATATTGTGTTGAACAAGCAGACCGAATTTTTCCAAAACTTTTGGGACACCTTAATAAGTGCCACATTCGAAAATATTCATGAACTAAGTCTTTTCGAACATTCTTTTGAACCATGCTACACATATAGATTATGAAGCATGCTTATAATTACTGAAATGTTAGTAATATTTTAAATGCTCGAAAAAGATAATTTTAAGGCGGCACCCAGAGGTGGGTGCCATTGTTAGTCTTAGTGGCCCCCATCGGTGGGTACCTGTCGCCAAAGGGTTGAAGAAGAAAGATTCAGTTCCACTTCATCGGCACGGCTCTCGTAAGGTTAGCTTCATCCTTGGCTAAGACAAATCCATGCCTGAAGATGGTATTATACACCGGAATATCACGGAAGTTTCCAAAGGGAATCTCTTTGATTTTAGGCTCCTCTTCCAGAGTGTTTGAACGTTTGTGAAGCTTTTGGAATTCTTTCGGAATATAACTTTCGGTGCCTCTCTGTGTTATACAAATTTAGGTCCTGATGAGGCTTCGGAGGAGCACAATACTAGATGGTTCTCTGCGTGTGATAAAACTTATGGGTGGGCAACAGAACCGATGTGAGCGGCCACGTGAAGGTCAAAGTGGTGAAGGAATGTGTCTAAGGTTTAATTCCTCGTGGTGACAAAATTTTTGCATTCAGGTTGGAGCCTCCAGACTTGCTCTGAATAGCGCTAATGAATGGGTCTCACATACATTACCGGGATCAGCAAAAACCCTTACAGTCAGATTTTTACCGAAATCTGGTAAAAACCACAGACTCCAAGCAGTTTTTTTTTGGCCTTCAGAGTCGCTCGGCGAAAACGTGGCTTAGTTTTGCAGCGAACGTGAAAGCTTACAGCATAAAAAAACCGCTTTGGAAAAGCGCTCCACACCGTGAAAGAACTCCTTTGTTAGAGCAACTGTAATGAGAGACTGAAAGCATTGTATCAGGCTGCAAGAGAAGTTCAATCTCTCAATTCGAACATAACTTTTTCGGTCGTGATGGTACAACATTAATGCAAATTCACCTTTGCGAAGTTTAGTTGACCTTATCGCGTCTGACCTAATCAGTTGGGGTTCGTTCGAAGAATTTATCCTTCTTACTATCAGGCTGAGTCATAAGTAACTGCCAATTTGACAGAACTTTTGAAAGTTCACAACTTTCTTTTGACACAATGATTGGATTCACACCCACTACGTCTATGTACAAGTGTCCACTGTCTATTCGAAAGAGAATGGGTACCTCTCCTGCGGATATACGCAATCTTCGACGTCAAGAATCAGTGGTCGTCTGTTTTGAAATGCTCGCGATCGCAGTGTTTCTCTAACGAAAAGAGCAACAAGGGGATCAATTGGCGATTGGTTTGCGAAAATCAGTGGGTTATGAAGAGCGGGAGAGAATCATGAGGCCGAGTTTCTGTATAATACTCTGGCAGTTCCTCTTTGCAAGATGGGAGCTGCCGCGCAGTGGAACAATTTTATGTACTAGTAGCCTCAACTTTGCGATATTCCATGCGTGTTTATCCAAAGGTGGAAATCAGGTGTTCTCGCCAGCAATGGTGGTATTGCATGAAGTCAGTAGTGACGCAACCCTACAATAGAGGAGCGGAACCAACTCCAGGTGAAGTTTACATATTAAGGCTCGTTGCCGCTGTTGAGCTGCACGTTCTCACTAGTGCCTTCGTATGTTGCTTGCGTAGAATGCGCACTGCCAAACTCAGTGACCAGTTGGCGAGCCAACTGGAACTACGACTTTTGGAGAGCAAACTTTGGGAGATGACTACATGTGTCTTTCGAGCCACCCCGACTCGTGAAATTCCATCTTCTCAGCGCCTACGATTTCTCTATGGCTTGAAGGGAACGACATGAGGTGCACTGGGAGGACTAAAATTCTACTGCACTTCGACGAATTGACGTGTTGCAGGGTTGCCTTCAAGAAGCTCTTTCACATGCCTCCAAAACCTACGGCTATTGGGCGCCCGAAACGTGGTTGCTCTCCAAGGCCGTAGTCGCCGTGGCGAAGATTCGCAAACCTCTTTCAGAGATATTCCCTTTTAGCTACTACAGCTCTCCAGATTCACAAATTACCGGCTCTTCTAACTGAGTGCCCCTGACGGGGCTTGTGAAATCGACAGTGACGACATGTGTTGGAATTGGTATTATTTCTCCCTAACGACGAGCACTGACAGTGGAATTTCGTAACATGGAAGGGCACTTAAGTCGCCACCTACTCCTTTGAGGGGAACAACACAAACATTTTATGGGCAATATGGCGCGAGTATGAAGGAATCGGCAATCACTGGTGACTCAACCTAAAATAAAAGCGCTTCGCTTGTCCTCTGTCGCCTGTCGTCTGCATGTCTGTCAGAATCCCTAGCACCTGGGGATCCGGATGGAGACTGGGTCAAGTGTGGGGTAGGTGGGCAAGGCCTCGTGAAGTACAAAACAGACAGCAGCTAAGCCTAGCTCAGCCCAAGGTGGCCATGGCGTGCATCGAAAAGGTTGCACTGATGACCGAGAGAATAGGCAAAAAAGCGAGTACAGGTATGCATTGATAAGCCGGATTGAATCTGGGAGACCCACCTTCAGTGAGCGGGGCGTTCTTTGGAAAGCAGCGCTTTTTGAGATAGAACCCATAACTCGGTTAGGAGAAAGCCTACAGAGCAGGAAAAAAATTGTGAAGGGAAGCAATTTCTAAGGTATTTTCAGCATACATTAGCTAGCGGAAATGGCCCACAATGGGAGGAGAGTGCCCTTAAGTGGACAGAGTTTTCTACAAGTCCTCATGATTCAGTTCCGAGAAGTCTTGGAGAGCGGGAAAAGGATATTCAGAGGTCACGGAAGGACGGGAGCTGAATATCAATGGTAGACGCGACGCGCACCAAAATGGGCAGAGTTTGCTATCAAACTTATAACTCGGTCCCAACAAGTCCCAGAGATTGAAAAAAAGGCTGTAGA
>KZ345363.1:113061-125864 GCA_002352805.1 Teladorsagia circumcincta
TCGGGAAGTTGATTGGGTTGCTTTGAAGGTTTGACGGTTTCCCGAATGTTTTGTCAAAAAATTCTTCATCAAAAGCATGAAAGGATACAATTAGAGCATTTGTCATTTCCAGAGACACTTCCCTCCTTTCGCTCGATGATTGTTTCGCAGAGGGTGGGCGAAATGGGAGTGTAGTCTCGGAACCAAGTATAATATAATATATGGAAATAGCCATGGTGGTGAGGGTAATGGTGAGGGGTGGTGGAGGAGTATCTTCGTGGCTGACTCCTTTCACGTGTGGTAAAGGGATCGTATCGAGATTCCCCAAGGTAGAGGCTCGTAAAAAATATTCTGCAATCAACCGAACGCGACGGTTAACCTTTACCTACTAGTCGATCGTACACAATTCGTCCAATGTTAACTTAGTCTCAGTGGCGAAATGGAATACTAGGTATCTACTGATAGACCCAGTCTCCCTTGGGTCCCTTTTACCCGTCCTTGTTTTATGGATCTCCTTTGACGCAGAGGCGGCGTAACACGCATAGCCGAAATGGTGGTCGGAAATGAGCAGAATTCTCTCAGAACTCTGGGACACCTCAACAGTAGAATGATGGCCCTAAATTTTCGGAGTTTCCTTGCTTGTTCCTTGCTTTTCCACTTGCCAGTCTTTCATTTCATAGTTATTTCCACTCAACTGTACAGCGTATCGTTTCAAACTCAGTGATCGTGCTTGCCATGCGACATTTCAACGGTTAAACAATCATAACTTCGAATGGTTACACACTTTGAGACTCCAAAATTTTTATTACCAAAAGAAAACACTAAAGTATTCCAAAAAAGGAATCCCAAAAGTGCTTATCTTGGTAATGGGCAATATTTCGGTGCGTAGCACCTTCTTCTGGTCCTGAAATACTTTAGATTCGTGAGTTGATTGATATTACTGAAATTCTCAATCAACTCACCCTGCACCGCCTCTATTTAATACAACTTACCACTCCTGAGCTTGGTTCGGAGGAGAAACTGACTACCCTACCCGACGGTGCCTTTAAATATTGTCAGGCCCACGTATCACCCAATATCACCATCCCTCTCCAGTAAGCCATAAACCGACGGTGACGAACTGGAGAATGTCACGTAGCTCCTCTTTACTGTTGATCTCCGGTGATATCCTTCTTATTTCCAGAGCCTCCAATATTTTTCTTTCCAGTGGACTTTCTATTAAGCGGTGTAGTACTTTAATAGATCCAAGCTAGTCTTATCTAGATCTTTAGTCTCCACAAGCGCATAGAAGAACACCGGAGAGCGCTGAGGAATCCAAGTGCCTATCCGAATAATAGCTTCTCCAAACACCGTACAAAAATGCATGCCCGCGAAGATCCCCCTGCATTGCGTTGGTCCTATGAGACTATTTTTCTGTTGTGTGGAGCATGCTGTTTCTTTACCACATTAACGAGCGCGAGGCGCATGCGTCTCACACATGTCGCTATTTCTTGACCCATGCAATTCTTAGACCTATGTACTATTTATTTTTGGTTCTTTATATATATATATATATATCACTCTACAACACAAACATTGAAGAGGGTTCGCAAATGCTCAAATATGCTTCACCTGAGAGAGGTATCCATACTAAGTATTTGAGCTGTTCTACCCCAAAATCTACAAATTTTCATTTTCCTTCATAACTGTCTAGAATGGTATTTCGATGTTCTGATGGGTTTCATGGTAAAGGGGGGGGGGCATGTGGTTGGAGTTCTACCCCAAAGAAATTTTGATCCCGTTTTTTCGAAAGGATGCTCGAAAATTACCTTCAGTGAAACTAGATTTCTTAAAGAACATCATTTAGCGTGTTTTAGAGAGTCTTTAACACGTTGACGACAGGCTGACGCGCATGCGCGTCAGAATTTTGGCACCGCACGGGGCATTCTGACGCGCATGCGCGTCAGCACCTTTGTGCGTATTTTTTCCGCACATGAATGACTTTTTTCAAGATGTCTTGTTTCTATTCTATAGACTACACTTCCTGAAAACTATAGACGGCATGGTTCAATCGGGGGTAGAATATGCTTGAGTTGCGGAAAGATTTTCTTAACCTTTGAAAGTTGAGGGGTGCCATAGTCGACGACGCATCACATGACTTGTCTGGGCCCTCTCAACAAGGTGGTATAATCATGCGCATCCAGCTTTGCATGTATATCATTTGTATCGCAGTACACTTTCTTCCCCACATTCCCGAACTGGGTCGTTCCTCCTTTAGCACTGATGCCACTATTTCGCTGAGAGGGTGCAGACAAGCAGGGGGTAGCTTCGCTGAAGGCTCCTTTCCCCCTGCTATCATAATACACTTGTTTTGCTACTTTCCAGCTTTCAGTTCCAAAAACGCACCCCGTGGGACGAACTGACGCGCATGCGCGTCAGCCAAATCGCGCCCGCCAAATCGGTAATGTCCCATGCGGCGAAAAAAGCCAAAACCTGCGATGTCGTCAACGTGTTAAGACCATTATACGGAAAATGCGTAAGGCCTCTTTGAAAAACACGAAAAGATAGTGAAAACCAAGGCAACCCTCGAATAATATATGGCATAATATGTGTATGTACAGGGTGTCCCAAAATTATGGGCGCCTATACAAAGCAACTTATTTCAAGCCTCTAAGCAAAGGAAGCTGTATGAATTTATGTGTGAGTTAACTTGCACTATGTACAACAATGTGGAACAACCAGACTTCCAAATGCTCTTCAATGCGACGAATGCAAGCTTGAAGTTGCTCCTTGGGCTTTGCCCACGTTGCACGCAGGGATTCGTCGTCTATTTCTTTTCAGACTTCCTTCATTGTTACTTCCAGTGACTCAAACTGTGATTCCGAACTCAGCACACCTTACTCTCACTCAATCACCACACCGGGTGGCAAGGTGGGCAAAAACCTGGTAAAAATGATGGCCAGTTTTCGCTGCTAGCAAAGTCGAGCAACTGAACCCGGCATCACTCTTGAATGAACATGGCCATGTGGGCCAGAGCACTTTCCTGTTGGAAAGACCTCAGGTATTTCCACGGTGAGACTCGTGCCGAGCCATCATTACGTCCACCTCAGGCGTCCGGACTGATGACGATCTTACCGGGATAGACGGAAAACTAACGGCCTCTCACCAGTGGATGTGGTGTTCCTTCAAACCAAAATTGGGATCGAGTTCGGTGATTTGCAAACAATCATTTTTTGCGGAGTAGCACTCCTGACATGTGTGGACGGAACGCAATCGTTCTGGCTATTGCAGATCCACTCAGGTATGGAAATTCCCCCTTCAGAAGAAAAGCAGATGGGGTGCGTGTTTTCACTGAAGCAGGTAAGCAACCTTCCGCAATTTTTGACCATCCACTGCTTGTTGGTGCCGTTGATGAGATGGCACGCTTGCGTATGATAGGAACCGCTATGTAGTTCTTCAATGGCCACTGCTCCACCGACGAATTCGATTCTTCCATTTTCTTTGCCATTCTTCTGAAGGGGCGCCTTGGGTCGCGGTCAAATTCAGGGCGGAATATTTCAGTCACCCTTCCGGCCGAATGACTAGCCTTTCTCCCTCTCTCAGGCCTATGCATGATGGACACGGTTTCGTAGTATCGTATGGTAATCATCCGCGTAGCCCTTATGGAAACTACAAAATATTCGTCGTTGTCCTTCATTGGGGTACCTGCCTCGTGCATGCGAGTAATCGCAGGTCGCAGCGAAAGACCTTCCGCTATCCTAAAATAATAGGGATTTCACCCCTCCAAGCTAGCAGATTACAAGATGGCCTTCTTGCGGAGCTCATCATCAGCAAGTGTGGTCAGAATAATCGAGTACTTTTGCTGAATAACTTTTTGAATTTCGGCGCCCATAATTTTGGGACACCCGTAGAGTCAACCGCAGCGGGTTCGATTTCCTACCCGTTATTTTTACTGTCTGTCTGCATTTCTCTCAGTTTTTTCTATTTGGATGTGTTTGCCAGAAAAAAACTTTCTTCGAGAGAAAAAAAAACAGTAAGAGAAAGGAAGTAAGGTAGTGAATAGTGGAATGCTACCAATATGACCTTGCTTCAGCCAGTTCGGCTACAGATTTTGGGAAAGCTGGTCGATTTTCGCGATGATTTCGCTTCTTCAGGGGAGCCCTACTCATTTCCCGTCAAACGGTGGTCTCAGAGTTTCTCTAACATACGTCGTGTCTTTCAAGAAATCAAGTTTCGATAAAGGTTGGATTTCGAGCATATATAGGGGGGAACGTAAGTGTAAGAATGTAACTTCACTAGGTGCAAACCTCAACCGTATCCCTGGGCGTCAGACAAAACGTGTTGTGCAGATGAAATACATATTTACACTGAACTTCGCGCCATGATTGTGATGCAGTATCCTTTTGCTCGAGGGAGATGATTATTAGAGGTGATTGTTGAAGCCGTGCTGATATGGGTATTTAGGAACAGACATTTTGGGAGCTTCTGAGTCTGGTATAGTTGCCCGGGTTTCACCCACGTTTCAGTTTGCAAAAACGTAGGAGGGATTGGCAGTACTTCCCCAGCTTGCTAAAGCTTTTGGGAATTCCAAGCGTAGACTTTTTTGAATGATAAGTTTGTTTTTCATATTAGGAACCATCGCCAGACTCGGTGAGGAATTTCCTAGTTCTACATGTGGATTCTTCATCCAGGCCGCAGTTTCATATCCAGCAGGTCATATCATCGAAAGTGTGTCGCTGCGCTTACGAACGGATACCCTCGGCCATCTTCATATGTTGACAACATAGAGAGGAATTCATTTAAGATTGCATGCTTCACATGTGCAGTATCAACCAACATTCATCTGCTCTGGTCCCCTTCAAAACTAAACCTCAAGGGGACTAGGAGAGCGAGTGTGTGAGCAATTTTAATTTTCCCTGAGCTTCCTCCCCTCCTCCTAGGCTCAGTCCATACAATGATGCCCCACCCACCCATTTAAACACCAAACAGAGTTGCAAAGTTGACAATAGAAATGCAGTGAACTCTGTAATATAATGCTAATATCGAAAACTGACTATGCATTGCAGTGATAACCTTTTGCTCCTCCTTTTCGCTTTCTCCAGTCATTTCTCGGTTTGCTGCGAAAGGTTTGGCGTGGTGTTCGTTGAAGAAGATTGGCGATGGCGCCCGAAATTCAAAGTCGCTGACGGGAATTGCGGTGTTAGTATGCATTTTACTTGCAGAACGTGGAATGGTTGCTTTTCCGATGATTGGACGGGTAACTCAACCGAAATACTAAGAACGAGGTCTAGGTGTAAATTTCATATGCTGTAGGATTCTCGATAAAATGATCAACAACCACATTACTGCGCTGAAACCACGCGCAGTCCCCCGCTTTGCAAGTTTCCTCTTTCCTTGGATTTGCCTTTTCTGAGTTCGAGAGCGGTAATCCTTTGGTCATCATCAATAAGTAGGCACTAATGACCTGACGTTCTACCAACTATCAGTGATGTTTAGCAAGAAACACGAGGTGGATTTATAATTCTGCATAGTCGACATACAACCTTTTTCCGAATTTTCAAGAATTTCCAGGTGGGCTTGTAATTATGTAGAGCAGTGTATACAGCACCCCTCAATCGCTTATACCATCCTAAAATTTCTTCAAAATTTTTCTTTCTGACACCATTTAGCAATGGTATGCATATGGTAGAAGTGAGGAAATCCTTCACTCATACGTTCACATAAATGGTTGACCATTCATGAGTAAGTACTTCAGAAGATTAGCCATCATCCTTGAAAGTAGTAGCATGAAAATACTCTGTCAGAGCAGGTACCGTGTTACTCCGGATCTTGTGCGTTCGCCCCGGGTGTTTTTGGCAAGCGTCCTTGCGTTAGAAGTACAGATCGCTATCTTAGTCTTCCTTCGTTTGGGGAGCCTATCAGGGCCCTGTAATTCTAGCAGCCTCTCCGAAGTGGTCCCACACAACGCTGCTGTATGGGGCTTCTTCGATTTCAGGGGAATGAGGCCCATCAATATTGCTGTTTTCGGCATATTGAAGGCATAGGAGTAGCTTGCCAGGCTCTGCTGTTTTGGCTAGGATAGACCTGTAGGTAATTGTTAGCCACGCTATTTTGGAGCTAACAAGGAGCTATGTTTTTAGAGACGGCCCCGAATTGGCTCCCATGTCTTTTTTAGTCATTTGAATGCAAACTTCTACTGTGCCAACATGCGGGATACCAACCGCGCACACACAAGCGCACCCCACACGCAAGGGGTGTATACCAAGTGGCGCGGTCACATTGCCATTGGGGCGCATGGGCTGTTGCTGCCAACCAGGCGCCGCCCATATCTTGGCCGAGAAACTCGTCCGGGCCATCGGACTATTAGATTACGGTGTTTGATCAGTCCACAATGGAACGAGAGAGTAGACGCTCACGCTGAACTTTACAGTTATCTTGACAGTTGAAGTGTGCAGAGCGAAATCAGAGCAGGAAAGAAACCGGAAAAGAGTCGAGAATGGTGAAATTCTGGAGGCATTCGAAGTTGAGCGTCTACTCTGGCGCGCTCCATTGTAGACCGATCAAACACCGTAATCTAGTAGTCCGATGGCCCGGACGAGTTTCTCGGCTAAGATATGGGCGGCGCCTGGTTGGCAGCAACAGCACATGCGCCCCAATGGCAATGTGACCGCGCCATATGACCGCCTCCCCACACGCAAGCGTGCGCCGATGAGCGTGGATACGCCTGAGTGGAGACAGCTGGCATGAATCAACCGAGCACTGCAGAAACAGGGAGCACATACCCTAAATTGACGTGCGTCTCAGGGCAAGTACATGGTGGCTTTCGATCGCGATTCACCCCTCCCCCCCCACATGGGGTCGCGCCATGTAGCCTCGTCACTAACCGGCTAGAGATTTTCAGATTGTCCATAGGTTCTTCGTGCTATTGTTTGAAACATTATCGCATTTGAAAAACATCTGGAACATCTGGAGTTCCGAAATTCTAGAAAGTTTTTTTATAATCATGAGACACAGATATGCGCCAAAATGGATAGGAGTGAATATGACAAGTGTCTAATATAAGTTTTCCACTCTTCGCACTACGTCTCTTTTTGCTTACGTTGGAACGTATAGCGGTTCGTTTAGATAGATGACAAATGGTTGCACATCAGCGAGGACACAATTCTGAATCATCCTGGAGGAGCTGTCATTCGACAATACGCGTTAGTTGTGATTCTGATTCGAAAATATAACGCTAGAAAACAAATTGTAAAAATCTGACATGATATCGTTAGAATCGTTTGCCAACACCTTGATCTAGGGCTAGCTATTTCTCATTGTCTTTATGATAAACGGTACTTCATCAGATAATTAATTCAGAAATGCGGATGCTACACAAATATTCCAAGCATTTCATGAAGGCTCAAATAAGGCATTCAAACAGTTAGAAGTGAGTCAAAAATATTCATGAATTCATGTTACTTTAATTTGCGCTAAAGGAGTCTCGGACTACAGTGGCTCACGGTATTCGAGAATCTTGAGAGCTTTAGACGCAGTGAAGAACAGTACGACGATCAACTCTACTGGAAGAGCTGAATTTAATCGAAATATCAGTAGATCGAGGAAGTAGTGTCCTCAGTTCATTTCCAAAAACGAACTATTCTATGCATAAGAACGGTAGGATTAATGACAAGATATCGAAAAGAATTTATTCTGGCAGCACCCACACAATCCCGATAGATGAAAAAATGGGCCCACTTGACGAAGCACTCACTTGAGCAATCGTTCACGTGTATAAAATTGGATCTTTCAGAACGTTCTGTCATTTTCTGGCCCTAAACTTTAAATGCACGTCTCTCGGCACAAACATGACTTTTTCAATGAAACGAAAACCGTCAGAATTTACAAATCTCTCAATACGGAATGCTTTCAATCAGTATGGTTGTTTAGAACACATGAAGCTATGGAATCGATAAGCTTGGCAAAGGCCGTTCATCATCAGAAATCCCTCTTTGAAGGAGCTATTGAGATCCTCGAAAAGGCGATAGCTGAGGAAGACGGTCGCAGCACTCTTTCTAACACAGCTTGTTCAACTTTTGCAAAGCTGGTTGTGCAATGTGATGAGCCACCTCTCAAAAATGAATCTGTACTTTATGATGAGGAATACTGAAGAAATGTGTTTTAACTTCTGGTGTATTTTGAGATTAGATTAAGAGAAAAATTCTCACACTAACAGTTCCATCTGGTTCCCGCAAGTCAGGCCAGCCGCTGACCTTATAAAAGGCACCGCAACCTTTTTTTCAGCGCGTTCCACTTTGCAGAATGTTAAGAACTTTATCATGGTCTATCCATTCGAGAGAGCTCCGTATGCTGCAGTCAAGAATCCGACCTACATTGTGGATTGCATTCTGCAGATAAGCTTCCTCCCATAACATAAACATGCCAGAAAATGGGGTGCAGCACCTCAAAGTGATGTTTTGCCACGGCAGGTGTTTTTCTGCAATTTCCCCGACTTTACAGCTCTTTTGTGTATGTGTGACTTACTTCAATTACGTCCAACTTTATGAAGCTCTCAGCAGTTCTGTGTGAGCGCGCTCCAATCATATTTCGACTAGTCGTTGCAGGATGTGATTTTCGACCACTGCGCTCGTTATCTTCAAGGCTCTAGCTACCGCTGCGAAATTCTTTTGAACGATTCGACGTGTATTTATCGCAAATCTAAGTCAAATGCATCTTCAGTATCTAGACCTAATTCCTCTCTAAAAGCATCTGATGTAGTGTGTCATATTCAAAGTATCAAAGAGCTCTAACGAAATGAATAAGATTATAGGTGATTCTTCTACATACTATTAGATAGATCGAAAAAAAAAACTCAAAACGATATATGGAGTTCATAGATGGCTTAGAGATAGAACAAAATAAAAATTCAAAAGTGAAAGAGTCAGAAAACGGCAGAACGAAAAGATTTAATATTTGGCTTTGCCGTCTCACCGGTCCTCCCGTAGCAGAAATCCAGGCAAGAAATCTGGGCAACAACCGAGAACGAAGAGGAAATCCATGGCAAGTGGAAAGGATGATGATGCGTCAATGATTTTTGAGGGAACGCGTAACCGCTGATAATTTGAGGGGACTTGCAACCGGTGATGGTGTTGTCAAGCCAGTATGGAATGAAAAATGATGGGCGGAACACGTGGGAAGAAAAAAAGTCGAAATTGGTTGGAAAGTTTCTATTTGTAAATAGGGGGAAGTTTCACACCAGATCGCGTAACATCGATTGTTAGCTGGATTTGTCGATGTGATTCTATTTTTCAGTTTTCCATTTGTTTGAAATCTTCTTTTTAGACACTAAAAAAGAGTGCATGGGACCCCTCAGAAGATCTTGAAGAAGCGTTGAGATTGCGTTTAGACAAGGCTGACGTCAATATTGCCACTTACGATATTTCCATTGAAGAGGTGAGCAAAGTATTACCTTTGAAAAGGTGTTATCAGAATTACTTACGCTTTTGTGTTCTTCTTTAGAATTCTAGTGCACTCGCTTTTTACTGCTGCAGAGTTTAGCCTGTGCAGCCTTTATGTATGCACCGCTTTGAAAAAGTGGGTTCAGCCCATATTATAAAACTGCTGCTGTGCGACCACGCCCTCAATTGACATCTCGGGTGTGAAAGCAGGCGTTTTCACATGGAATGAAGCAATTCCAAGGCAAATCCAACTCAACCCAAATGTGCGCTTATTGTTTGTGCAAATTAGACGTAGCGGGGAACTCGGGAGCTTGATTTCGTGTAAGGGTAATATCAGCCTGGACGTTGCGGATGCCCATCACTACAGTGCCGAGTCTTAATGGGGTTCTTCCCTCATTGAAAGACCTCCAGCTTATTGGGGCGGGCTGCGTAGCCCGACTCCAACACGGGGTGGTGGACTGAATCGAAACCATGCCCTTGCCTTACCGAAGGTTGTCTCTGTCTCTGATGCGTCTACTCTCTCCACTCAGGTGTATCCGTGTATGATTGCGTGTGCGGTGTGCTCTGTATGTGTGCGGTTGATAGCCTGCATGTCAGCCCAACAAAAGGCTGCATTTAAACGACTGGGAAAATCATGGAATGCGAGCCGGAACCACCTTCGAGAAGCAAGTTTTCATTTCCGCTTCGAAAAGGATGGCAAACTACCTGGAGGTGTTTCTGCCGCAACGTCAGAGAATTCGCAGTTCCACAAGCCCTCTACCTTCCACGGGACTTGGGAGTTACGAGGGGAATAGTTCAACGTAACGAGTTAGACCACATAATCTATCGAACCCAACCGACGTCGCTATTGTTCCGAAGTTCTACACGTAATTGGACCATCGCCCCTTTCCCGCAAATTCGATTACCGATCCATCTCGAGGGAGCCGCAAGGTTCAGGAAGCAAAGATCTAGGGCACCAAATAGGACCACTTCACATCTCTTGTCAGATCATGGAAGGATTCCATGATCGAAAGCTATGAATACAATCGGTAATGCCTCCGATAGCGGCAGGAAGGCAAAGTTTGAAAGTTGCAAACGACTCTCCGGAATCTCTCAAGCGGTACATTAACGTGAAGCCGCAAAGGCTGCAGGCAGTCACTAACGTAGTACGTCCGAGTTGGCGCAGTCATGCAGAGAGGCGTTAGAGGATCTCAAGTAGCAAAGAGCAACAGTATGCGTTGAAGCAGCAGAGAGGCATTCTAACTACGAGATTGAGACGACCTGCCTCCGATGTCAATGGTACGTCACTGCCTCGCCAAGGGCAACGGAGAAGGTCATCGACGACTACTATCTTGAACCCTTTGACAGCCATGTCCCCTACAACTCGCGAAAAAGGATGGTCACGTTGTTCCTTCAGCACTCCCTTTTCCGACACGCCATCTTGTTGGTGAAGAAATGTACAACACCCAGTCTCGAAGCATTAAGCCGGACTTCCAAAAAATTTATCGTCAGTTGTCATCGGAACTCTGGCTTCACTCTTTACACGCCACCTGTCGGTATACAAGTTCTTACTTACTTACTTAGATACTTAGACGACCCGTAGGCTATGGTTGTCCAGTGTGTGGTCTCCCTAAAGGATTCTGGATCATAGATGTTGTTTCGATGAGCTAGGGAATCTGCCCATCGTAAAGGAATACGGCCTTGCGGCCATTTCTTCTCGCGGGGTACCATCGCACAGTAGCGGAATTCCATCGTCCGTCATTTCTCCTCAACAGGTGTCGGCGAATCTGTGCGTGCTTCGCTTCATCGACGTAGAGAAGAATATCTTCGACTTGTGACATGGCTCTGACGTCAGAATTATGAAGTTTCAGCTCTCGTTGGCGACTCAACGTCAGGCCTAGAAGACGGCGTTCAATCGATGCCTGGGCAGATAGTAACTGCCTTTCGTGCGACTTCGTTAGTGCCCAGGTTTCCCCTGCATAGCTGAGGGTAGGCAACACCGTTGAGTTGAAGAGGTCCGCTCGGAGTTTGCGGTCTTTGATGTCTTCCATTACGCTTCTCATAGACGAAAACGCAGACCATCCAGCTTTGTGACGTCTTGCCAGCTCTCCAGCCATGTCGTTCTTCATATTAAGTTGGCTCCCGAGGTACACGTACTCGTTAACGTCTTCGATTTGACTTCCTTTAAGAAGAACGGAAGCGCTGCTTGAGAATGGATTACGCATCACTTTGGTCTTGGAGGTATTGATAGTGAGACCATAGTGGCTCCCTTCTTTGTCCAAACGTTGCAGCATTTTGGAAGCGTGTTCTGGAGAGTCCGTGATCAACACGATGTCGTCGCCCAATCGCAGGTGATTGAGACGCACACCGTCGACGTTGACGCCAAAGTTGCTCGAGTCGCAGCGACGTATGACGTGCTCTAGGCAGGCGGAAAACAGATTTGGCGATATCGGATCGCCTTGCCGTACGCCCTTCTGAACTGCTACCACAACATCATTGTAGAAGGGATGAAATGCTGTTGTACAATCAGAGTAGCATTCTCGCAGCACATCTACGTAGATCTTTTCAACGCCTTGCTCCTCTAGCGCCTCCCGGATCTTCACTGGCTCCACCGAGTCGAATGCCTTCTTGTAATCAATGATGGTCATCACGAGAGGAAGGCGGTGCTCACGGGCTGCTTCGATCAAGCGCCGGCATGTCACGATGTGGTCCAGAGTGCTGAAATTCCGACGAAAACCGCTTGTTCTACCGGCTGGGCTTCTTCTAATGGTCTACGGATACGTGCCAGTATACAGCGTGTGAACACCTTATAAAGGACTGGCAGAAGAGTGATAGGGCGGTGATTCGCTAAATCTTCTTTGTCACCTTTCTTGAACAGCAGAAGCGTCGAGGACTGCTTCCACGACATTGGAACCGCACATTCAGCCAGGTAGCGAGTAGACCTCCTTGCAAGCGCTCGATGCAAAGGGGGTCCGCACGCCTGCAGTAGTTCTACGGTGATGCCGTCTTTTCCTGGTGCTTTGTTTCGAGGTATTTTTTCTATGGCATGGCGCACCTCCGATGTTAAAAAGGCAGCAATTCCCTCGGAGCTGGTCTTCTTTCCCTGGCGACTGGAAGTTCCGATCTGAAGAGGGAGTAGTAGAATGTTGCCACGACTTCCTCCATTCCAGGTATGGAGCAGCAACGAGTTCCATCTGCGGTTTTCAAGCATGGGATCTTGAGACGATGCTCGGCAATTTTTCTTCTTGCCCTCTTCAAACTTCGACTGTTCTCTGCTTCAACTAGAATTTTCGACCTTGCGAAATCGGCGTGATCTTCAGCAATTCGTTGCCTGCATAGTCTATTTAGCAAGGTGTACTCTAGGTGGTTTTCTTGCCGATCCATATTTCTTCGCTTTTCGAGTAGAGCACGAGTAGACGTAGAGAGACG
>KZ345363.1:136356-147091 GCA_002352805.1 Teladorsagia circumcincta
ATAACTCCGTTCGAAGTCGACCTGTTCAGGAAGTTAATACGTCATCCTAAACTAGAAACTTTGCTCTATCCAACCATTACTCTAATTCCTTCATACGACCAGTATTCGAAAAATTTGCACGTCGAGGATTTTTGCCCGAGTACCGCCGAAAGGTACTTTTTTGCTGCATTGACCTTCTTTCAACGGCTATAGCTCCTGCCACGGGCGATTATGCACAAAAGCGGAAACAGAATCGGAATCCACGTGCTTTTCTCTTTCCAACAGTGTAAAATTGCTTATTGAATCTTAACTCTAACGATTATATGCTTATAAATTTAACGCTGAAGACTGCATTTCTTGTCGAATAGGTGGATCTTTCCCTGTCACTTCCCAAGGAACCTTTCGGAAACCTTTTGATCTTTCCCTGAGTCAATATTTTTCGTCAGGAAGCCGTAGTTGAAGCGCGCGCAACTAATTGCGCCCACTCAGGGACGCGCCGTGTGCTTCACATCCCTTCATATTCGTGGACTCATTTGAAAGATAATAAAACCTTCGGAACTTGGGAGTTTAGGATTGTTTAAGCTGTCGTAATAAACACTGAGGACATTTTAAACCATGATAAGTTTATGTGCGGGGACGTGTTGGCTTGCACAGCTAGCAGCTTGCACAGCATCGATCACTTCTTGATGTTTTTGTTTTTGGAGTCTTCCGACAGTGATGATCCCAGTTCTTCCATCCTCTCAACGAGCCAAATACGACCCCCCCCCTGTCGACCTATCGAGGATTCCTCAACGCACGCTTGACCCGGGCTGTCACTGCACTACATTCCGAAAGAGCACCTTTCATACGTGATCTGCATCTTTCGTTTTTAGGTACTTTACCTCAGCTCTATCTCTTGCGGTCTCGTGGCAACAGTTTGGCTGGCTCACGCACGAATGTGCCCATCACCAGTTGACAAAAAATAGGAAGCTAAACAATCTCATTGCTGTGCTCTTCGGAAATCTAGCTCAAGGATTCTCAGCTGATTGGTGGAAAGATAAGGTAAGGTTGTAAGCTCCGAACCACATTTTTTCCTGCGCACTCCTTAGAATTCTAGAAAAACCGAGTAGAAATTCCAATGCTCAAGATTGAGTAATTTAATAGGCTTACGACTCGGTTCCTTCGCCTTCGTCAAAGCCTGAGATGGTCAGAAGCAAATGTAACTTGTTTAACTTAAATTCATACTCACATAGTTTTTTTTTCGTTGCTCGCTCAAATGTCTAACAAGGAAAGGATCCCACGTCGCCATGGCCTTTTAAGGTGAGATGCATATTTCTGTATGCATCTTGGGACGCTGAATTCAAATCCGCCCTCCAAATCTGCTAAATGATTCTCTAGGCGGGGTTACGAAATCGGTTATTGACTGGGAATTGCGTTCTTGAACCACTCGAGCCGGTACCGGATTGTGGCACGGGCGCAGCTGGTAAGGTGACGGACTTGCAGACACGAGACGAAGCTTCAGTGACCCCTCCATGAGCCCCTTCCCCCGACATCTAGTGTTATGAGCATGAGAAGCCGGCCCAGAGTAGATCCTCAGCGCACCCCAATCATGATGTTTACCTCTGTTGTTAGGTCATGTGGGGTGCGTATAATTGCTTACAAAATCGGACATATCCTTCATCAGAAGGCAGGTGTTCTGGTGTGTCTCAATCTTTGAGCACTCTCTATAGCACCGCTCGCGACAGACGTTTGAAAGCCTTTTCCAGGGCGCGAACTAGCTTTTTTAGCCTACATCGTTCACTTCTCGGTGCCCTCCAATACGGATCACAGAACCTAAGCGATAGTTTTCTACACTTCTGGGTAACGTACTAGCTTTATCGTTGATACTTTTGCGACTTCAGTAGTGTTTGTTTGACCTTCATCAAACAACCTGTCATCTGGGTCTGGGAGGTTTCATCGGCGATTCTGCAACTTCTGCAAGGCATTACCAACCTCGGCGGGGGTCGAACTCGCGGCCTCCAAATGCCTATCCTTTCCTCGGACCTCCGGCTACACTAGAAGATGAATATAATTTCCTGGATGCTTATTTGACGTTACCAACATGGAATATTCGTGCGTTGCACCCTTTTCGTGGCATTAGTTTTTTTTTTGTAAATAAGCGCCTTACTGGCCTGGTCCCTTGCTCGCTGCAGTGCAACAAAATCCAATAATGGACTTCAAGGAGGCGAATTTCAGCATAACACACATCATGCTGCCACGAATATGATTGATCACGATGGGGATATCGACTTGATGCCGTTGGTAGCCCTCATACCCGGAGATCTGTCCAGGTTCAAACTGCCAGTTCAGAAATTCATTCTCAAGGTGAGTATTTCAAGAAAACATGCCTTGAAATGAGTCAAGGTGCAAAACGAGGCTATTGATGTGCTCAATTTGGGAAGGAGGTAAATGTGCAATGCATGTAAGACATTATGTAAGACCCTCTCCCCGAATTCTTCGCAGACTCGGCTTGTCTTTTAAGCTTCGGTGCCTAGGGTCAAACATTTAGGGAATTAAATGAAGAAATTGAAAATCATCTACGCCACTATTGTTGGGGCACCTAATCAGTCTTATTTCACGTCAAATACTCGAACGTGTCGGGAAACTGCTAAAAGCATTGTGGTCATAGTGTTTTCAGACAAAATGCATTGATATCGCAATGGTGCTATGTTAGTGGCACAGCGCATTGTTTTGCCATGATTTTCCACTTGATGCTTCACTAGTTTTTGGTCGATATTTTGAAATATGTTGGGTTTCTTGAAGCGATCCGGAAATCAGCTACTTAAATTTATGATCGCTTCTTAACTGTCGGTGTCAAAGATGTTTGAACTACTACAATATTTAAAAGATGTCTCCTATCCGACTTGGCAATATGTAGAATGACACAATCGTGTTCCTCAGATCAAAAGCGTTTCCCATGTGATCGAGTTTTACTATTCCGCTTTTGAGGACTGATCTAAGATCTGAGGATCCTAAATACAAATGGCCGCTGAGTAGAGGCGATGGTTGTTGGAAGTGATTTGGGCGACGAAATCGTTCCTCCACGCAGTCCCGTCGGCGACTGTCAACTCGCGAGGGTGGTGCTGAGCTAAATGCGTACACCAGCGTGAGGCTCGCGCTACTAGTCGGCTGGTCATCTCGGGTTGCAACTATGAATCGTACCGTCACATCATCGAGCAGTGCTAGGGCGTACCCCAAAAGCGGCGCGCGGAGACTCCGCCCAACCTCCGTGACAAATGTGCAAGATCTACCGGTTCAAGGATGAAACAGGCTGAAGAAGCTAGTCCGAACGCACTCGCACTCGCATAAGTTGAAACCAATACGAATTGCCGTATTGAACGTTGACACTCTCACCGGAAGGGGCCGCGGGTTGGCCGAAACGTTGGAAAGGCGCAAGGTGGTCATTTAATGCATCCACTATAGAGAGGGCAAAAATCGTGCGATATTGGAGGTGGGTACAAGCAGCTACTATGGCACATCCTATAGCAAGAGGGTGGCCACTGCCGTCGACACCGAGCTGCGCAACCACAATGCGGAAGTACAGCGCTTTTCAGACAGGCTCATCTCTGCTATCATTGATTGTAAAACTCGTACCCGTGTTCTCTGCCTATGTTCCACCCTCTGCAAAGACGACGAGAAGGGGCGGTTTTAGACAAATTCGCAAGACAAGATTGCAGTAGTTCCTGAAGGCGATTTTCTCTTGTGATGCGGTGATTTCATTGGATGGCGCGGGGAAGAACGGGTACAGCTGCCGTGGGGATTACGGAATGGTGCACGCAATAAAGACGGATGCAGGATTTTAAATTTTGCTGACAAGGGAAGGATCCCAGGTCGAAGTGGCCATTTGAAATGAAACCTATACCCACGGATGTGTTTTCGAACGCTGATCTCAAATCTGTCTTCCAAATTTGCGAAACGATTCCCTGAGCAGAGTTGGAAAACGGTTTCAAATGAAAGCTCGCTGGAAGACTGACTGGTAGAGCAAGCAGATCGGGAGCGGCTTGGAGGGGTAGTGCTGGCTGTTTGTGTTGGTGGAACCGTGGTTCGGATCCTGCTCGGCTCGTAGTTTTTGCGCTTTATAACTACGCCTGTTTGCAGTATAAAGAACTATTTGGTGTTGAAGCTTGCAGTGTGTACAAAGCTTCACGTGTTTAAAGGGGTTCGCCTCAAGCAAAAACTCTTTTCGTCATAATTTTTGCAACTAGCTTTTATGTGCTAGTGTTTCTTGTTTCACATTGTGATTATTCGGATAACGTGAGCTTGTAAGACAGTTACGTATAGTGTTTTCGCAACTATACTGAAAGTCTACATCCATCGCATGATTGGATTCTGTCAGTGGGGTGATGGATGGATGACCAACCCAAATTTTCGGCGTTGAACCAAGATTTTGGATTTGAATCGAATGTGGTTGAAAGGGGTAGTACAGCGCGCTGAATACGAATATCAGCTCTGTTTGGTATGAACGGGCTTTACGCGAGCGCTAGGGGTACCAGGAGTGGTCATGTAAATGGCGCGCACACTTGTTCGCAGCTCCCCGCTACCTCTTTACACTTTGATATGGGAAAGCGCTGATGACCTAGCATGGATAAATGTCTCTCAAACAATGTCTTCAGCAAAAGCAAAAGTGAGAACTTGCCGAGACGTCGATCTCACGGCCTCTCGCCCGTCGGCTAGGGCCGCTGCCACTGCACTATTTCGCTTCATAACTATGTTGGGAGAAAAGTTTCGCAAATTTGGAGAGCAGATTCGAAATCAGCGTCCAGAAATACATCTAGTAGTGCACAACTAATTTCAAATGGCCACTTCGACCTGGGATCCTTCCATGTGAGGCAAGCGACCTTGTCATCACTAACACTTTTCACGACA
This sequence comes from Teladorsagia circumcincta, assembly GCA_002352805.1. Classification (NCBI taxonomy): domain Eukaryota; kingdom Metazoa; phylum Nematoda; class Chromadorea; order Rhabditida; family Trichostrongylidae; genus Teladorsagia; species Teladorsagia circumcincta. Next base: position 141,220 of record KZ345363.1, read on the forward strand.
TGAAAGCCATCTAGTCACATGTGCTAGTGGAGACCTAAAAAGTCAAATTGACTGCGTGCTAGTGAAGAAACGAGATATGCCAGTTGTAAGCAATGCGAAGACTGTTCCATCTATGCGTGTAGCACCTCAACGTAAGGTGCTCGCGGTTGATATAAAGATGAGGAAACCGAAGCAAGCTCGCATGGCGGCTCCATAGTATCAGGAAAAATCAAGTGGTGGAGACTACGTGATGAAAATATTGCTGGCAGTTGCGCTTTCCCTCTCACAGATGGTTACTCCACCGATGCTACTGAACATCCTTCCGCAGTCCTGTCACAGCTGCCGCCAAAGCTGTGCTAGGAGCTACAACGGGCCAACGGCACATATACAAGCAAACATGGCTGTGGACGGAAGAGGTAAAGCAGAGAGTGGCAGAAAACAAGACCGCAAACAAGGCGTGGTACGCTCAGAAAAATGCTGAGAATTGGAACAAGTTCATCGTTGCCAGAAGGGGAGCTGAAAAATCTTTCTTCGCGGCAAAATCTTGTACACCCCCGAGGCCTGTGCAAACCGCTGGGCACCAAGGAAGGTGAGAAATCTATCGACTGGCGAAAAGTCGAGCGCGATCATTATCGCGAGACATCGACCATTATATGTGCGTGAAGGACGAAAATGGACAACAGCAGGCGAAAGAAATTAGATCGTTGTCAACAATATTTCAGTGAGATCTCTAACGTCGAGTTCGCTCATCCACCAATCCCGGAAGGCTTGATGAAAACTGGTCCGGTCAATTCACTTGCATCACTACGGAAGAGGTCACGAAGGCAATCGACAGCACAAAAAACTGGAGGGCGCTAGGACCAGACGACATTACAGCAGAATTCTGGAAAATGAAAGAACAGCGACAGATTGGAATTCCATGGCTTCCGCCATTTTCAGTACAGTTCTTAACTCTGGTCGTGCTCCAGGAGATTGGGCTCTGAGCATCACTAAACCAATCTTCAAACATAAAGGAGATCCCGCAGAATGTTTGAATTACCGCTCGATTCGCATACCATGCAGATTTTCTGGCAAATCCTCGGTCAGCGGCTTCGCAACATCACTTAGCTAAGCATCAATCAATGTGGATTCGTAAAGGGTTACGGAACAACCGATGCAATCTTTGCCACGTTCACACTTCGGGAGAAACATAGAGAAGTAAAAACCGCTCCACTTAGCCTTCCTGGATTTGAAAAAGCGTACGACAGCGTTGCACGTCAACTAATCTGGAATGCGCTCCGTTAAAAATGAGAGCCAGAAGTCCTCGTCAAATGGATCCTCATGCTGTACGCGGCACTACTAGTCGACGGAGACGTGCAGCTGGCCTCTCCCTGAGCTCTCCCATAAACTTTGGCCTTCACCAAGGATGAGCAGCAGCCACTAGCAGGGAGGAAGTACATGATCGTCCAGATCTGGTGCGATCGTCTTAGCCAGCACGGTCTCCGCCTCAGTGTCAAAAAAGCCGAATACATGGAAACGGTTCAAGCAATATCCAAGTAAATGGCGGGGATCTACCAAAGACTGTGTTCTTAGGTATCTGGGGTCCCACTTACCAGCTAAAATAGGTTTCGATTACGAGATAAGGGGGAGAATAGGCACGGCATGGATGCGATGGAGAGAGGTTACCGGAGTGCTTCATGATAAACGTTTGCCACTTTGCCTGAAGTCGAAGGTATTATAATATATCAAACTATGGTCCGTTCTGCCGCATTATGTGACTCTCAGTGTTGGCCTATTACAAAAGGCGCCGAGCGTCAACTTTAGGCTATGGAGATGCGGAAGCCTCGGTGGTCGCTGTGCATCTCGCGACTAGACCACCTTGCAACGGAGTGATTCGACGGCACATGGGTATTGCACCTATCACACAGAAAATGCGAGAAAGACTACTGCATCATGTGAGCTGCACCCAATAATGTCGCTGCCACGGTCTATCGTTTTGAAGTCGACAACAAACGACCTCATGGGAGACCAAGGCAGCGATGGCAGGACACAATCAACGAGGACATGACAATCATACAATTGTGCCGCGAAGATGCCCTGAATCTAACGAAATGACGCACTCTGATCCGAACAATGGACCCTGCTCCAGCGGGCCAACGTTAAGAGGAAGAAGCAGTTGGACGAGATTTAAGGAGCTTCTGAATAAACTCAGAATATTCTCGAATTTTTACAAAGCATAATATAAGTTTCCGCTTTGCCTTCTAGGTTTCATATCTTCAGTTGGAGACAGACGTAATGCTTGACCTTGGTGAAGATATCGGCAGATATTGCCAGAATAGTCAAATCTGTGTTTTTTGCTATATTCGAAATTTCGAGCTGAATTGTCGAATGTTCTTTTAGTTCATTCCTTACCAACATCTGTACTACACGCTTACGATGCCTCTCCTCCGGTTTTCATGGACCACTCAGTCGTTGCTGTGGGTGTTCGCAGAAAATTCTAGCGAATTCCGTGTGTACAGAAGGAATGCCCTTACAGAACAGGTAACTTGAAGATCACTCGAAGTAACCCATTTTTTATTTATAAATTTAACAGCAAATGCACATCTGCGTTATTTCATGATCTTTAGCGTAGAGGAAAGTTCTCTGCTGTATAACACCGGTGTATGCAGCAAACCACATGAGCTGAAAACTGGAAAGATTAAAGGAACTAGAAATTAAATTCAATCTGAATCTCGAGCTTTTCGAAAATCTTTCTACCTTGTGAATAGTTACGACCTAATGAGGAGCAGAGCCTGGCTAGAGTCAAAACGAACTCTCTCTTACCAGTTCATTATATTTACTTTCAACCAACATTGCGGGGTTACTGGTACGCGGGTAATTTAATGAATCGTTGACAAACTGTTTCAGACTTTGCTGATGGCACATTGGGCTTGGGTGTTTCTGCAGCTCTACTTGCTTCCTTCGATGAGTACGCGTGTGATGTACTTCGTCGTTTCCCAACTCCTCTCCGCTTTTCTTATTGCTTTTGTTGTGACGTTCAGTCACAATTCCGTGGACAAATATCCAGGTTAGGTCTCTGCTCTTATTTCAAGGGAGAATGATCAACTAGAAAGTTGGAATCCTCTGCGGTCAACAGATTCAATTGAAATATCAGAATGTAAGGAAAATTCTTGCGTTCTGAACTCTGAATTTTAGATGTAAGTATCTCGAATCAAACAACGTTTTCGTCCGCAATGAAAACCATTGCAGTCTCCTTCTTGCGAATAGATTTCGTAGCGTTTCACTTTTAAATGCTATCCGGGCACTTAAAAATTGGCAGCGAACAGATAAGAGGTCTACTGAGTGAGCTCGTGGCATAGTTCAGTGCTCAAGCAAGTTTATTTTTTGCAGGGTCGGTTCTGCGACCGGCAGCTGAGGTGCATCGCGAAGAACAGTTGGCTCATTTATTCATGATAATCTTTGCTGGGCGCATGGGTCAATGTTCCAGGTGTTTTGACACCTTGCAAAGAATACTGTTTTGCTATAGTGTTATAGTTTCGCCTGTGCTCAAAGAGTTGCGCCTACCGCAGACAGCGTAAAAACAGCTCAACCCTTTCTACAAGCTGTTTCACATTTGTGAAGTTTTGGCGACCCTAGCTTGTAATGATCGAACTACTCAGCCGAAGTTCATGGATTGTTGAGAAGAATTCATTCTACATTGCATATCACAATCCGAACGGAAACCGAATTGTTTTTGTTGGATGAAAGAAGATAGAAGAAGGGCAGGCGGTTCTGGAACCGAGATTTTTTGCGGCAGCTCCCAGTCGACTTTTGCGCACTTTTTACCCTACTCCGTTTGACTTGAAACCACAGGTTAGCTATGCCTAACTCAGCAGTCCCTCTCAAGCACTTCTAAGAACACACATTTGGTTCTATCAAATGTTAGCTGATTTTTAGCAACATTCGGAATCCAGCTACTATCCTTACCACCTTGGAAGCTTTCGCCATCCCTAAACCAGCTTTCCAAACTATCGGTGCACAGCGCCCTTTCCTGGAGTGGGACCAACCGTGTAGTCTATATGATGAGTTGACTCCACTTCTTCTACTCTAACTCGAGTCGAAAGAAAAAAATTGTGCTGCTCCGTTCACTGAGCATGTTGTATTCGAAGCTTTAAGAAAGTACGCGTAGATACTGAGCAAAGCTGAGAGCAGATAGAGCAGCAATCGCGCTCTACAATATACTACTATATGCAGCACGGCGCCGAAAAGAGTCAGAAATAATGCCTTGAAACTTGAACTGTCGAGAACGGCGACAACTTCCCTTACAACGTAGCAGTAAATAAAATCACGTGAACTGTAGTTGCAGGGTGTAGTTAGCCTCAGCTTATAGTAACCAGGAACTCATTGCATATAGTCGTATACGATTTATTCACACATCATTACAATTCTATTAAATCTCAATACAATCGGTGTACTAACTAAACGCTGTGATTGAGAAGTCACTGTGGCCCGATGCACCACGTTCCTCAACAATAACTTGATTTTAACATCCCTACCTAGTAGCTCATCTGTAACAGTAATTATGAAACGGCGAAGAATTGTTTAAAAAAAGATATTTAGCTTACTTCATGAAGAAATTTCTTCAGAAAAAAAAACATTCCTGGCGTTTTCCATTATTAGGAGTCTGTAGGCGATAGCAGCATTCTAGAAATGCACAGCAATAATGGGATAGCAAAAATTTAGAGTGGATCTATATTTACTAAATGCAGTGTCTATCGCTAAGAAAGTCTCAATACCCAAGAGAACCTACTTTTACAACATCTTCTTCGAACGAAACCAAACAAAAGTTGCAATTCTAACTTTTGGATCTACTTGCAATACATCAACACAGTTTCGCTATGGTACAGTTGGTGGAAATTCGGGGAGGTCATTTTTTCTCTTTCTTTTCTGTCGTTTCAGAGATATCGATGCAAATAATGTGAACTTTCACTGCGCCCCATATTGTGGCTCCACAGAAGAATTATCCAAAACCTCCCAGATTCGGATATTTCAGAAAAAGGAGAAGCCAGTAGAAAGCATATCAAACGAAACTGAGCCTTGCTTTAATCGGCTCGGCTGCATCTTCAAGGAAAATCGATCCAATTTTTTCCACGTTTCTTGTCAGAGATGATGCCTCCCGAATGTACTTTCAAGAATGATTGTGGGCTCATTTGCACACACGAAAAATTAGTTCGTTGATCATCGAGCTTTAGAGAAGATTCGGCTACAGAGCACGGCTTGGTCGGACTGGACCTTTCTCTTGTACAGTGCGCATGGTGGGGGTCCCATCACCTGATAACTAAAAGGTCATCTGGTTCGGAACCGCCTGTATGACCGGCTGTGCCTAAAATCAGGCTGTGAAATTTGCTTTCTGGTAGGGAGGGAAACTGCGCGCCTGAAGGGCTGGTCTACAAAATCTCCTGTCAAATAGCTGGAGATGAGTACATCGATGAAACGATTAGACCACTCTATGTATGTGCGGATCAAGGAGCATTCAGACAGCAAGGCTAGATCGCGCTTATCTACAGCGTTAGGTTGCCACAGAGTCCGAAGCCATAAGAGACGATTTTGGGGTCACGGTAGAGGTCCCGGCCCATGGGACTCAAGTTGCCGAACCCAAAGTTTACGTCAGAAATCCACAATAGAACCAGAGGAAAGAGTCTTAGAAAGAGATGAGATCTTCCTAGAGCTTACGTGATGAGTTAGGAGGTATCGAAGATCCAGTAGGTATGTGTAGACAGTCGGTCGTATACTCACAACTCGACTCCCATTCTTCTAGGCTCCGACGAAGGTGAATTCGCCGAAACGTTAGACAATAAAGCATTGTTAGCAAACTCATGTGCAGTTCTAACAAGGCAATAGTTACTCATCACCAACGTGGGGAGGTTTATCGAGA
>KZ345363.1:158328-170095 GCA_002352805.1 Teladorsagia circumcincta
TGGCGCCATATGGCGCCAAGTTGGCGCCGGCGTCAAAAATGGATCTCATATTCGTGATTAGGACCCTCGATAACTCCTGGTGGTACTGGAAAGGGGAAAGCACAAGATGTATAGAAAGAATCGAGGAAAGAAAGATGGATTTCCCCTGGGACCATGTCAGCCACCGGTGGCTAACGTTGCGCAACTGCCTCTGCCGGCGCTGGTCCGAACGGGCAATATTCGAAAAACCCGCTCGGTCGCGAGTGGGTTAAAAATCGAATGAAGTGGATTGCAGATTTCGATACAGTAAAATCGAGTGATCGCAAAAACTTGGTTGTGGCTCTATAAGTTCTTTTTTCACCTTCGCTGACTTTTTTCGGTAGTTAAGAGCAGCCTTACTTCCCAATTCGAAAACAAACCAAACGTTCTGAATGGGTTACCTGATGAGTAGTAGGAGAGGTATATGCAAATGCTGCTCGTTTAGTGTTAAGCCTCTCTGATAATTGCTCTCGAATTAAGCTGAACCTTTACTTGGTTGACTACAAGATTCAAAACGCACACTCCTGGGTGTCCTGCAGCAATCGCGAAAACTGCAATTTCCACGAAAGGCAAAGATGGGGAAATTGTGTAGTGAATTGAGCTGAGATCTGTTCAAGGAGGCAGTAGGCCACCAGCATCAGCGCATCATCATCAGGGTAACGAGGCGTCGAAAACCAACTCGTCAGCCCCCTCCCAAGTCGCGCCCGCCAACCACTCAGAAGTGAAAAAGAGCGAAAATGATGATAACGGCAACGCTTGATGCAATACATTAGTCTTATTCCGAACTTGATTGAAATGAAGCTCTTTCAAAAAGCTTTATTTGACTACGTTTCGGGCCTTAAGCCCTTCTTCAGGTCTATAACATCATCCATACCTTACATAGTACATAAAAGAGATCACATGATATACGAATGCTAGGTAAATAACCAATTACAGAAAAGGGGGAATCCGGGTCGGTGGAAGCGGATCGACTCCGCTGAGCTCATGGATCGCTGCAAGATGGTCGGGATAGAGATGTGGAAGAGTAACGTGAAGGGAAACCAACCACTTCTGTTGCTCACAAGGAAACAAATAGAGCAATCAGATAGAGGGAAATCATGGAAAGAATGGAAGTACTTCGATACTCTTCATTTTACCATCTGTCACGTAGCCTTCACTTGAAAGAGTCATTGCATAGCGATGATTTCCAAGGTGTTTCGGAATTCATCCCTATTGTTAATTGGAGGGTTTCGCCTTAGTATTTCGAGTGCCTCCTTTATTTTCCTTTCCACCGGATCACTCACGTTCTTATATATCACCGGACCTTGATCTCGGGTGCACGTTCACGTGTGTGGCGCAAGGAACGGTGTTTCGAGAAGGGGTTGTCCGGATAGCTGCTTGGATTCCGGAGAGCCCTTAGATGTTCGTCGAGCCTTTTGTAGAGGAGACGTCCACTTTCTCCAACGTAAAACTCCGAGCGAGACGCACACTCTACTTCGTAAACAGTGTTCTTTAAAAGGCATATTTTCCGCTCCGGTCGACAGTACGTGCAATTCATGCGGCCACACTGGTTTTCATATAGTCGAGACGAAGTGAGCAGACGGCGCAGTATTGGCGGCGGTCGGAATATCAAGCGGATTGGCCCAGACCTCTTGGTGACAAGGTTCATATCCTTAGCAAAGGATTCGGAGAGGTACGGTAGTATCAGTGGGGTGCCTCCCAGCGCTTGAAACGGGCGCCAACAATTCACACGTCTGCTTCCGTATCCTTTCTCGAAAAGCTCCGTGTCACCTTGTTCATAACTTCTGGGGCATTTGTCGACGTCACTCTGCGCCGTCTGCTCACTCGTCTCGACTATATGAAAACCAGTGTGGCCGCATGAATTGCACGTACTGTCGACCGGAGCGGAAAATATGCCTTTTAATAAACACTGTTTACGAAGTAGAGTGTGCGTCTTGCTAGGAGTTTTACGTTGGAGAAAGTGGACGTCCCCTCTACAAAAGGCTCGACGAGCATCTAAGGGCTCTCCGGAATCCAAGCAGCTATCCGGACAACCCCTTCTCGAAACACCGTTCTTTGCGCCACACACGTGAACGTGCACCCGAGATCAAGATCCGTGTGGTATATAAGAACGTGAGTGATCCGGTGGAAAGGAAAATAAAGGAGACACTCGAAGTACGAAGGCGAAACCCTCCAATCAACAATAGGGATGAACTCCGAAACACCTTGGAAATCATCGCTATGAATGACTCCTTCAAATGAATGCTACGTGACAGATGGTAAAATGAAGAGTATCGAAGGCTTCCATTCTTTCCATGATTCCCCTCTATCCGATTGCTCTATTTGTTTCCTTGTGAGCAACAAAAGAGGTTGGTTTCCCTTCACGTTACTCTTCAACATCTCTATTACGACATCTTACAGCGATCCATGAGCTCAGCGCTCAGCTTCCACCGACCCTGATTTCCCCTATTCTGTAATTGGTTAGTTACCTAGCACTCATATATCATGTGATCTCTTTTATGCACTATGTAATGTATGGATGATGTTATAGACCTGAAAAAGGGCTTAAGGCCCGAAACTTCGTCAAATGAAGCTTTTTGGGAGAGCTTCATTACAATCAAGTTCGGAATAAGCCTCATGAAACAATGAAGCTCAGTAATCCTATGATCCTAATTAAGCAATACATTAGTCTTCAATTCCCATTTAAGCGTGCACTGTTCCATCGACCATCAAACCAGCAACTGCCTACGGTGGCCGCTGGGGTGCCCAAGAGTAACCTAACCCGAACGACTTTAATGTTAGAGAAAGCTCGTCTACTCCCGAAATCAGCCAGCAGAATGAGAATTTCGTCTCTTGGGTATTCTCTTACTTTTTTTCGTCGAGGCTTTACTCGGCATCTCTACAGGGTGGGCAAAAATTACGGTAACAACACAAATTGCTTATAAAAAAGTAATAAGACCGAGAAGTGGCAAAGCAACAACATACTCATATTGTTGGAAGGTCATTAGAGAGGAAACAATATTAATCCTTGGAGTAGCCGCTTTCTGTGTTGATAAATAAACGAAGACTTTCTAAAAGGTCGTCGACCCTTTTGTGTAGTAAGGTGTTACCGAGTAAGTCCGAGGCTTTAACTAGCGACTGCTCATTTTGTCCATGATCCTCTTACTTGCAACAATGCTTTGCCTTCAGCACACGCAATACAAAGCATTTCAGAGGACTAAGAGCTACGTTCGTGATCCACCAATATGATGAATTCCACAATATTCTGTGGCATCAATTTGTGGGCAATCCGGGCGGGCGCGCAATCTAGCTTCAATGCCCTGTGTTTCCTATTGGAGTTCTTTTTTGTCTGAAGATCCAACCGAGACGGAAAAGAGTCGAGCTGATTTCCATTATCCAGCTTTATACCTTGAGCAGCAGTTGTCCGAGGTGCCTTCAAATCGTGATCCCTGCTCTTATTATCTCTGCAGGAACCATCACTGAATGGCTGGCTGGCTTTTCACTCATACTAGTTCTTGTGCTCTTCCCATTCAAGGATATTTCGACAGCGAATCATCTTCTCATCAGAAAAAAGATCGACAAATGAAGCTCATGACGGAAGCGAGGCATTATCTTTTAGTATCTTCGTTTCTTTTCCAATTTTCCCGCATCAGTTTGGAGTTAGGCATTTCAATGCTAGCAAACCATTTTACTAAGTCATGTGCACGCAAATCGTGGCATGAAATTGCGTTCGGTAGAAGTTACAGCTACCAAACGATGGATTGAAAGAGCTGGCTTTCTGCGCTCTTTCGTCCCTATCTTCGAAGATTATTCGTAAAGTTGCGGATGCAATCCTCCCAGGTTCAAGCCTATTGGTTCTGGTGGACTGCCTATTGCACTTCGTGATGGTGGTCGACGGATGTTTCCTAAAGCCTCTGAATCGTCAAGCTATGTAACACAATCAAACAGCTCCGCCGAGCAAAGTAGGGATTGTTTCTCGGGGGAGAAAATGGTTGTCCTTTCTGAAGTTGTTATATCTCATATGACAAAATCAAAGATGAAACGTTAGTCATCAAAACAAATGCATAGAATTTTTATCAAAAACTCCTGGTGCTTAAAAGTGAAAATTAACTGCGGCAACCACTTGTTACCGTAATTTTTGCCCACCCTGTACTTTGATATTTCATCAGTATGAACTTATAGCTCTTGCTGCCTTCATATAGAAGCCTATCTGTATTTTTATGGGAAAATTCCAAGATCGTGAATGCTTCAAGACCGAAACTCTCGCTAATTAGAAAAATTTTGATTGTAAGTAAAAAAATTGATTGCAATAGCCACTAACCTCTACAACTTCATTAGTGTAAACCCTGGGGTAGATCTGAGATAGTGGTAAGCTGACACAGATAGCAGCACGATGAAGAAAGTCAACTTCACGCGGTGGTGATTCCATCGCAGACAGGAGTCTTGAAGAACATCCCCGTAAGAATAGATAAGGGCGATGAGGAGATCGCAATCCTGGAAACGCAATACTTGGTGATCAGAAGATCCAAGAAAACACGAGCTTACCGCCAAAATACTGGGGCTCGAATATCGTGATGCACGAGGACTCACAGGATTCCACGGGAGCGATCGCCTGCACTGAGTCCTCGATATCACAAAAGCGATCGAACTGCGGAACGCTGCAACATGTACAGATTATGGATTCTTCAAAGAACACGTTTCTACAACAATAAGCTCACAAATCTGATATTCGCTCGAAGGGTCGAGGGAGGCGTTGGGGAAAACTTTGAATACACTTCCCCTCCCTCATCCTCGAGTGGCAAAGGTCGGGCTTGATATGGTGTATTGCGGCGATAAACTGAGCACTGAGATGCAAAATGGAACGACAGTGAAGAAAATGAAAAGAAATCGTCAAGGCCGAAAGGCCCCGCTCCCACTAGCAATGAAGAGGGCTGGCTTGAGAAAGAGGCACCTCCAAACGAGTGTTGCGGACGTGCCAGCCCTTCCATCGGTTGATAGGCAATCTACCTAGGTGATTTCACACGCTATGCCAGTCACGCACCAATGGCGGACATAACCGATGTAGCCGGCTATGGCTGTAAATAATACGACGGGGGCACTGCCGGCTTGCCATCTCGATTGAAGAGCACTGCGTCACCGCTCTGATGCCCAGTTCATATCAGTGATGAAAACACCTCCTATGGGTGCCTTATCCTGACTCGTGCCTTCGAAGGCGGATTTGACGATGAAAGTACAGGTCATTAGAAATTAATGTAGAGGTGGACAGTGGTGCAGGTACAATTGGCAAATCTTGACAAACGCCCAGAACCGGAGAAAGGGAACCCATTTCTCGCCCATCGATTTCTGCATTGATGCAATTCTCATCGGTGCTGCCCTCTTCAACGCTAACGCTCTCTCTGCCAAATGGCTAGAGGCTCAGTCAGCGAGAGGGAGTGGGGGGGGGGAGCGTGAAGCGCCGTGGGGAAGGCTATGCTAATTCCGGGAGCATATCCTTCGTTGCAAATTAGGTGCCGGTGCGCACACTTGAGTGGTTCTCCTGTCTTCCCATCGGGGGCCAGGTGCAGCAAGCCCCAACTAGGGGATGAGTTCCCAAAACTCTGTATCTCTGGACTCTTCCCCTATTCTTAACCACGAGAGTTGCGTCATCGACAGAGAACAGAGCTTCTTCGACCTTCAACCTTAGCATGAAATCCTTCTTTAGAGTTGGATGTCCCAGTGTCTGTAAATGGAATGCCATTTCCTTGAGCAAAACTGGGACCGACACACAATTTGCATGGGAAAGCTACCCCCGGCGATCTAGCATCTAGCCTTTCCTGCAGCGCAACGGCCCGGTACGCCCACCACTCACGTCTTCTCGTGTCTGAGTTTCTAGACTTTCGGGTCCCATTTCTCTCGGGTCTTAGACCGCTTTCTTGGTTTTTCTTCTTTCGTGCATCACCAACCATCTTTAGCTTGGTTTCCAATGGGCTGCCTCTCATATTAACACCCGCTTTCAAACAAATCGAGGGATGTAATGGGGTTCTGTAAACTAGAAGGTTTGCTATGGAATGACTCGATACGTCCAATATATCGAAAATGGCATGAGGAAGGCATATTAAGGATTTTCGCCGAAGTAATGAGGGAAGTTCTCAAAATGCGCGAATTTTTACAATTTCATAAGCCACAACTTTCTCAAATTCACCAAATCGAGAAAAGCAAAAGTATGTCGTGAGATAAAAAAAAGTTGTCTATTAAACGGTTATTAGAAAGACCTGATACTTCCAGTACACCAAAGGGTAAGAGGTAGGGTGGCGTAGGAGGACGGTGTATCATAGCCATCTCTGCAGCTATTTAGCGGCTAATTGCATAGGCTCGGGTCGCTTTGCAGTGCCTGTGTACACTGCAGCCGTTCTAGTGTGTTACTAACAACTGCATTCCTTGAAAGAGGACTCTGTAAAGTCGGTGGTCGAAGAAGGGGAAAGTTACACAGTGGGAAAACAGGGGGATTCCTAGGGGGGGGGCAAAGCGACACGCAGTTCGAAACGAAGGATGTGCCCCGGTGATGCAGCATGGCCGCCTCGCACCAGCGGAGCGTTTAACAGATTCGTCCGGTCGTCGCGTGGCCACTCGCGCTACGTTGCGACGCGGCAATTTTTCGACGGGCGCGGGATTACTGAATTTGACGGTTGTGGGGCGTGGATGTCGAATTCCAACTTACCTGCTGTGGCTCTTTCATAGAAAATAGCGTGAACAAGTTTGTTTCAGTCAATTTGGCAAAATTGAAAAAGGCGCAAAGAAAAAAGGTTTCAAGTAATTGGAATCATCCGCGCAATACTTACAGGTAAATGTTGAAGGGAAGATCCGGCTCGACGTCGCTTTATCATTCAAATTCGAATGGCGCGAATGGCGCACGTAGAAGCTCGTCCACTACTGCAGCGATGGCGCGGCCACGACCAGTAGCGCGGGGACCCGGGTGATTCTGTTGACATACACGCCCACACCATTATCGCAGCTGCGCGCCAACCCCCTCGCCTTCTCGCTCTAAACCGGTAGCAGAGAGAGCGTTAGCGTTAATGAGGTCGGCACTGATGAGAACACCTGACGCTCAAATGCATCACTGAACACTCTACTTTGATGTTTGGTGAGCTGCCTTTTCATCGCAGGCTCCGCCTTTAAAGCAACAGCCCCAGCATGGTGTTTACCTTTGACACTAACGGTGTGGAACGATGCGCTAGCCTTAGTCAAGAGCATAAGAAGCGTGACTGAACGTAGCGAGCTGAACCGCTTTGATGTGGGCGTGGTCGGGAATCGGCTGCAATCCCCTCGGCAAGTTCCAACTACGCCCATTTCGAAGTGATTTAGCTCAGTCTCTACCAGCTTGCCAATGTGAGCTTTTTGTTCGGCTACACTTCTGTTCATGGCTAGGGCTAGCGCATCGCTTCACACCATTAGTGTCAAAGGCAAAAATCAGCTGGGACTGCTGCTTCAAGGCAGAAGGATAAAATGTGGCATGGATCAGGATATCCTTGAAACTTGCTTCTTTAAGACAATCATAAGTATTCATCTTCAAATCATCGGTATATCATCTTCCCTCAGTCTGGTATGAATAAAGCGAGCTTGGAACGTTGGAAAGCCTGTGGGCTAGGATTTTGAACAGATCTCAATTCCATGGCTCATGCACGGGTTGAAAGGTACACCTTCATATATGTGCCCCATTTTGGTGGAGTCGAATCATTGCAGTGATCACAGTTATTCACTCCCTCCCAGCAGTATAGCATAGTTCGCATTTCCCTGAGGATTAAGAGCTTATGCATGTAAATAATCAATTATGGAATAGCATGTGCTTACCTGCTACTTGATGCGAGCATATCACTTTTTTCGAAAATTGGCTTGTACTCGGACGATGCGCATGAGTAGCATCTGAACCAGATATCAATTATTTATACACGATCACATTCTAAAATGTATGAGTTACCCGCCAAGGGGCACGAACAATATTTTTCCCAACACTGAAGACAATGTTCGTTTGAGCTTTTTTGACCACGTGGGACCGCCTCGATATTGTGGGCGCTGCCACCCATCTTACCTTAGATGCATGGATTTTGAGCGATGGACAAACGAAAGCCGATAACACGACGTATAATAGGGGATACGATAAGTCAATCTCGATTACAAGGACCTGTACAGGCAATGAGAACAAAAGTTATTAACTCTTGGTACAGTGGGCGCCCAAGCATTTTTTTCTCGACTATTTCAATCCAATCATATATCTTTCCACCTATGAAATTTTACATTCATCTCTATTACTCGTTATTCAAATATTTACGACAACAAAGGAAAAGTTAAAAACAAACTATACCCCGCGCACTGCAGGCCATGTCGGACCGGGGTATATATCCCCCACACCCATTACACTCATTTTTTTGGCGCACACCTGATTCTTTTTGAAGTTGCTTGTATTTATTCCATGAAAGATACCTTGACGAAGCTTCAAACATAGTGGTCCATGAAATGGTTACGTATGTTTCAATTTATAGGAGGATATCTGAACCATACGCAATCTTCTACCTAATAAATTTTTCCATTACTTTTTCTTTTTATGAGTCTTAAGATTTAAATAGTAGTAGCGGTAGATATGGAACATTAGGGATGACAGAATGTGGGGTATGATCGGAATAATCAACGTAAAATGACTTCTGAGGTACATTGCAGCTGGTTTCGAAAAGTATCGCTTTTTTATTGTCTTCCATGTCTTTCGATCAAAATTCCACTACTGCATCCCTTGGTAGATTGTCCCCAATACAATTTACTGATCTAGTTTTGTATTGATCATTATTCATGTATTTATCACTCAAAATCTGCTTGAACGACCTAAGGCGGCCGCGCCTGCAAAATCGCCCCGGCCACACGTGGCCAAAAAAGCCAAAACTCGCGTTGTCGTCAACGTGTTAAGGAACGTTCTACATATAGAATAAAAATAAGTTGCCTTGGCACTTTCCCAGAAAATTTTGTGACTTTCTTCCTTTAGGGAGGGGGTCTCGATGCGACCCCCCCCCCCGCCACCATATGTTAAGAGGCTCTCTCCGAATACAACACATTTCCTCCATACACCGATCACCGCTCTCACAATCATAGCTGTGGTATTTGATTCTGAGATCATCCGACACACCCACGTCCGCCTACTTTTCCTTCCAAAAGGCCGTCGAGGGAGAGGGAAGGTGAGGGGTGAATTGGTGTAATAAGGCGGCAATTTCAGCACTTTTTTTCTGTGTATTCTATCGCAATTCTCGCCATTATCGTCGAGAAATCGTTAAAAACGACTCGCCCCTTTTGCGAGTCCCGTTCACCTTTTCTTAGAGGTGGTTGACCTTGCTCAGAGCCAGAATATGTCCCGCTTCCCAACATCACAAATGTGACTCCCCGCTTAAGGTGCGAACGGCGGCTGACACTGGTCCGAGGTGGCCTGTAAAGTGCGGGGCGCGTGTGTTCTGTGCTGACGTCACCGTGTTAAAATTTAACAAATCCATCTTCATATTTCCGTATGCATCTTTGGCAAAAGAATTTTAGCGACTCTGATAAGTGGTCTTATTAGTAGATTATAAGCACGAACAAATTCTAGACAAATTAACTGCATTCCTTCATTAATAATCACTAGCTTCTTTTACCTCATATAGGAAAACAATTTCTAAAAAAAAATTAGTTTATGGGACAATCGCCATCATTCCAAAGATAAACATATAGGAACTGTTCAAGAGGACGAGCCTGAAATTCATATAACATTTCGCTTCGCAAAGAAAATTCCAATGAAAAGAATAGTGAACGACGTTTAGCCATAGGCATGCCCGACAGAGCCTATCTTTTGGCATCGTAGCAGCTGTAGCTTTGCAAGCATGAGAACTTTGTTTTGAAAAATCCAACTAGCCATCCACCTGGGTGAGGAAACTGAAGAGGGTCGTAGACAGGCAAGCCTGTGTGTAATCGTATGCCTAAATCTGAGCTTAAACCTAGACCTGACCTTAGCCTTGAATCGTCGCACAGCTCTGGTGTCCTGGCCTAGGAGGACAACTGAACCTCTCCCCAGCAGCGCTCGCTGAATGAAAGCTTTTCAAAATAAAAGATCCACGATCCGTAAAAGATTGCTTCACGCTTGCATAACGACGGCTAGGATCCGAACTGAACCGTATGCAATGAAGGGCAAAAAGCTTCCAGATGCATCCTCGAATTATAGTGCGTGGCGAATATCATAGCAGAATTTTCAGCTCGAAACGAGTCAGATTCATTGCACAAGCCAGGAACTCTTCTGGAAAACTTGAGAATTTAAAAAAAATAAAAATTAGGCTCGCTCGTGGCACTTCAGCTACTGTGGAATACTGTGTTCTGAGCTTTCTCCGGAGCGGCTGCTCTTCTAGCTGTTTTTCAGTTGTTTCTCTTATTTCTATTTAGTTGCTTCGGACCGCGTGGCTTGTTTGTCTGTAGCCTTTATCTCCGATAAGCTACCTCTGCATCATGAAATCCGCATTTAATCTGAAGTGGTTGTCAACGTTGTGAAAGTTTGCAGGCGGGGAAAAGGGAAAAGTTATCACTGAGATCGCCAAAATGTTTGCTTTTTGTTTTCTGGCTCTTCTCTCTCTTCTCTCTTCGGCATTTTCGCTGATTTCCCGCCTCCTAGAAGCCAGTACGCCATTTCGATATTGCTTCATGAATTGGCAGACCGCCCCCGTTCTACAATTTGCGACCGTGTGAAAATTCAGCAAAAACTTCAGGAAACTTGTTGAGCAAATCAAAAAGCAGAACCTATCATATGTATTATTCAGAAGTGACCACTGTTGGATTTGACTATGTTTGAATCCTTTTGCTTGAGTTGTGATTAGTTGGGAGCAGGTGTGCGTGGGAAGAGTAGGTTCTATTCGAAAGTTTCACAATGCTTTCAGGCAGGTCAACCCTACCGTTGTTACTTTTTGGAAGTTTTCTACGACCCCCCCCCCTTTCTGGGCGATTTGGGACGACCCCCCTTTAAGTAATACTGTACGCGTATTGATCGCGTTTTGAATGTGCTGAATCGCGTCCCATGGCGTCCTAGCGATAGAGCGCGTTTGCCGACCTTAAACAGGCGGCAAACGGGGATGCTGAAATTTGGACGAACTTTTCTTCGTTAGATTTCAGGTAGCTCCGAGAAAGGCGATGGATTTCGGATCAGCGACGCTCATCCTTCATAATTGAACCTGACTTGTTCTCGAACTATTCAAAATAAATAACTTATTAAGCAAAAATAGAATTCCGCTGAGATTTTCACATTCCTCTTTCTAGGGCTATAACTTCCTCTAAATTCGAGTTTTTGCGACGGAGTGATTTGATTTGGAAAATTCAAATTATCCTCTCTCTGATTGTAGCTAAATTTTCATCGAAAGTTGATTTATCAGAAATTTTGCACGTTGTTACTTTTTTCTGGTCGAACGCGACTTTTTTACCTTCAAACGATCATAACTTTGTTCAATGTCATTCATTCGGGAAGCTGAATAGGTATAGCAAGCTACAGGCTTCAAGCTTTCTAACGATCCCCTAACGTCCCTGAAAAACCAGTGGTTCAAAAATTAGTCCCGTTGTTACTTTTTTGGGGGGGCAGTCTTTAAGCCATTTTTTGAGAACGCAGGTTTTCTTAGGTTTCACTGCCCACAACTTCATGGAAGACCAATTTCATGCTTGATTTAGGACGTGCTAGAACGCGTCCAGCATGCGTTTGCCCTACATCCCGCGCCCTAGTGCGCGCCACGCCTCGGGCGCCCTTCTGATT
>KZ345363.1:170195-183061 GCA_002352805.1 Teladorsagia circumcincta
GTTGTCCCGTTGTTGTTTGTTGGGGGGGTCTGTTTTACTATTTTTCTAGAACCGCGACTTTTTTACCTTCAAACTATCATAACTTTGTTCAATGTCATTCATTCGGGAAGCTGAACAGGTATAACAAACTGCAGGCTTCAAGCTTTCTAACGAATACCAAAACGTTCCTGAAAAATCTGCGGTTCAAAAACTAGTTCCGTTGTTACTTTTTTTGAGGGGCAGTCTTTAAGCCATTTTCTTGAGAGCGCGGGTTTCTTGGGTTTCACTGCCCGTAACTTCTTGGGAGACCAATTTCATGTTTGACTTAGGATGTGCTAGAACGCGTCCAGCATGCGTTTGCCCTACATCCCTCGCCTTAGTGCGCGCCACGCCTCGGGCGCCCTTCTGATTCACTGATTCATTTGAAAGCTAATTCAGAAGGAAGTGTGGATTAGAGATGCTCGAGTATCAGTCATTCCGCGTGAACGTAAGTGCTGGCTCTGATTCCACTGCCGGCCATCGACAGAGTAGACCCCCTCTCCCTCAAAGTCCATCCAAGTACGACCCCCCGTTGCTACTCGTAACAACGTAGGGTTGACCCTGCTTTCAGGTCTTTCAAGACATCGAATAAGTGGAAACGTTGGCTCGGTAAGTTTCGTTATAAAAACCTGTTGGGCAGAAAAACGAATCGACTACTAATGGTAAGCTGAACATGCCAAGATTTCAAGAGAGGCGAGTTTGAAAAGTCAGAAGAAAGCTTCACAAATCAAATGAAGAGAAGGCTCACACATGGTCAGCATTTCCTCCAAAGTGTTCAATTTGCCGAACCTCAAGTTACTCCCAGCGAGTGAAGCATCGCTCCCACTTTCTGGAATTTCGCACCATTAAAAGGTATGGCGTGTCGCATAGGACTCGTGTCAATCGTTTTTCGAATTTTCCTAATGCTTCTTTGATTCACGATGCCTTCAAAAATGTGAAAGCAAAAATATAAGCTACTGTTCTTTGAGTGTGGGAGGTGCGGAAATTTTGAAACTGGTGACCCCTTATCGACTCTTGGACGCTCTACGATGTGCCACGCACTCGTTTGCGTTATTAGTCAAGGGACATTTGGAAGTTGCCGCCCTTCATTAAAGCTTGCGAAAGCCAGCTGTATTGTGCTAGCCGTTACGGAAGCGTGAACCTGAAGCTATGACCATATCTTTCAAACAACTTTACTTTCTGAGCGCCCTTGCGTTCACGAACTTCCCCATAAGCTGCCCCATAAGCTTAATACGATCTCTTCATGTGTCTTGGCCAGACGGTTGACGCTTAGTTTGATTTTTCGATATGAGACTCCTCAAGCCATTGAAGTTCAGCTGAAACAGTGCTACTAAAATATCCTCCGGCTGTGTCACAGTCTGCCGATAACTAAACGTCGTGTTGGTGCGCGTTTAAACTACGAAATGTTGTATGGAGCACAGGTTATCCTCTTCAAAATACCCAGTTGGGGATTTCTAAAGAAACTTCGAGCAGAGATATCCTTAGAGCTCAAATGCAGTGGGAGAACATCGTTCACTGTGAACATTTACCTCAACTGGTTCGAAATGCTACCCTGGCCACAATCGTAAGCTCGGATAGGTCTGATTGTGTGCATTAAAAAACGTTGTTAGCATATAGAATGACTGAAATTAATAGCACCTACGGCCTCCCAAAGAAATGTGTTAGCGTTCGAGCCATCGGTTTATACGTAGACACCCTATATACGTAATGTCTGCCGCTTGTCAGCCGTGTAACAAAAATAGTGTCGACACGTTGTCTCATTTTTCATGTTCTGCTACTAGGATTCTAACTGGAAATCTTATTACAGCCATCAGCTGAAGAGAAGTGAAATTTTCAAAGCATTTTCGAAACCGTGCTAGTAATCGTTCTAGTCGCAAGGATAACCTTGATGAAGAGTCTCAAAAATACTCTCGGCGCTCTATAATACAGTATGGCCACCCTGGAAAAAATGAAGGTTTTGATTGCCTGGACCTAATTTGATCCGACGAGTAAGCTAATCGGTAGACGTGTTGATGCAAAATTAGCCAATTCATTATGACCGAAACTTCTCCACTTTTGTTGATTTTTTGATGTTTCGGATCATTTCCGAAACCCCACAATCTCCCGTACATTTGACATTTCGCGCTTTCATATTCAATCCAAAACGGGGATCACAGGCAATTCAAAAATGCAGCTCTATCCGCCGAAACAGCTTCTTGGTCACGTTGTTGCAGTGTGCCAGCTCTTCGCTCGTGACTCAACGTTTTGGTGTTGCAGTCAAAAACGGTGAAGCGTTCTTCACCATTCTGGCTCCGACCTCAAAACCGTACCTTTCTTATAAGCCTTCATTACCCCAATGTTTCACTGGTCCGGGGAACAATTTGTCAAGCAGCATTTGGATCACCGTTAACCCGTACAGTATAACTGATCATTTCTGCTCGTGAGTAATGTTCTTGGCGGAGCAAATATGTAGCTGTCACGCATCGAAAGGTGCGGGATATTGTGGGGTTTCGAAAGACATCAAATAGAATTGTAAATTTTTTTAAGAGTAAAGAGCTCACTTTTTTACATCATACAATGATTTTAAATTTTGAAAAGGGGTGGTCTAGTTTCCATTTCGCACGGGTCTTTGGACGGAGATAGACGAATAGAGTATCATTCCTTGAAATCATGAAAAAAAAATCAGGTGAGTACTAGAATCCGATAGTCAAAATAAATAGCGGATATTTTTGCATAAACTTAATGTTATAATATAATTATATTTTTAGTGTAGAACGTGATGACCCTTGAGAGATCGTTTATGGGGGACCACTGTTTTGCTGTCGAGTAAACATCTGGTTGAGAGTCGCGCTCAAGCCGTCAATTATGTGTTTGCTTCCTGTCTTCTACCGTATGTTGCACGTCACCCTCTGAATTCAGGTACTGCTGGCTTGGTGGTATTTCCACGATGTTTGAGATAGGAGTCAGTTTCCCTGCTTACATCAGTTGTGGGATGAGATCGCACACGACGCTCTTCTCGTCTTCCGCAATATAGAGTAAATAACTTCAGAACGTAAAGTTTTCCTAGTCTTTACGAGGAGATCTCTCAAGGTGTGGAGGGCTATTTCAAAACGGTTTTTCGTGTTATAGCAACGCATGGGTGGGCTACAAAAAGAGTTGACATCTATGAGATAAATATGTTTATGTTCTACATTACCCACGGATTTTTAATATGGTTAATGTATTATTATGGGGTCAGAAAGAAGTGGTGTGTAGTCTAGTTTCCGTTTCACACGTGCCAATAGACGGATGAGAAGAGATAAAACCGAGGTCCATTTTTGCTGAAGGCTAAAAAGTGGTAAAGAAAAGGTACAAACTCCAATGTCCGTGGTGACCTGATCCCAGTGTTGCTTAGAATAGCTCCTGCGCCAGTAGCAGCTGTCATATTCATTACTACATAAGAGCAACTGCAGGCCTTACGATTAGATTTTTACCGAAATCTGTTAGAAACCACCTACTCTTTCTGCAATTTTTTCGATCTTTTTGGCCTTCAGAAACCACTCAGCGAAAATGAACCACGGTTTTGCAGTCGTCATGAGACCCTCTAGAACATGCAAAAAAAGCACTCCAAACTTTAAACCTCTTTTGTAAAATAAATATGTGAAACGCGCAATGTTCGACTGCGCAACCGCTTATTGCGCATCATCGAGCGCTCTCATGAAATGGAGGAGCCCGAGGAGCTACCGTAACCAAAATAGCACATAATGCTCCACTTCACTGCGAACGGGTCTAAATTTTGATTATTTCCTGGACTGGATCACATATCGTCGGTTCGGGATCTTCAGTGCATTCTATTCTATCTGGAATTCATTTTTTCCATTGTAGCTTTGCTACGAATGAACTTCAAGTTCTGTGGATTTTTGCGGAAAAAAATTCACCATTAGCCCTCCAACATTTTGAGGTTGAACTCCTAATCGATCTTGCTCATCCTTTCGGGTTGACTTCTAGGGATTCAATGAATCTCACTCACTTCAGTCTTCCGTCCCTCCCCTAATGAACTTATTCAAGCCATCGTAATTGAGACGGCTTGATTGTTTATAACAACTAGCCTCTTTGGCTCGCGTCTTTCCAAACTGGCATCGATTTCGCTCCCTTTCCCTCCCATCCTTAGACAAATTGAAAATCGGTGGACGTGCTTGAAAGTGAGACAATGGAACACGGAAACTCCCTCTCGAGTTTTAAGTAATGCTTTCCACAACAAAAGTAATTTCGAAATCCCTGGAAACTCATCACCATATCCTTCACTTTCAAGCCAGTCCTCCAACGTCACTTGAATGCAAACCATTTTCGGCTTGTTGACAGGGTTATTTGTAGTCTAGTAGGGAGATGGAATGCTATTCAAAGTTCTCGTTTGTAAAAATGAATCCCTTCTTCAATTGGAACTACCCGGGATGCAGTGGAGATGAGTTAGGTTGGGTCAATGGGAATTCAGTTAACGAAATGCAATGCACTCGATTCTCCTCAGATTCAAATGGAATCGCCCTCCGAGGAGGCACCCTCGTCTGCCTGAGAAGTAACAGATTACGTCGGCACAAAGGCGAGCAAATGGACTGGGGAGTTGAAGGCTTTTTGATTAGGCACAAGCGTTCTCGGAGAATTCACCGGATATCGTTGGCAATGAGTTACCATCACACTTACCACAACAATCATGGTGTTCTTCAACGATTGCAATTCTTGTTGGACTGTAATTCGCGGGAAAGTGACCCCTCTGAAGGCTGAGCCGAGGTGAGGACGCAGTTCAGACCATTCATGGCAGACTCTCCTTGGATAAAAGATTCGCCGTTAATCTTGCTTTGAGGTAAAAAGCCGCAGTAAGGCGACGGCCTTCCTCTCGATTTCTCTTCTTTTTACTCACACTACTGACACATATTTTGATGATCAAGTCAAAATCTAGACTTTCTTTCTTCTACATATTTTCCTCGAGTTTTTCAAGTACCTGAAGCCATAAACATTTTTCTCGAAATCGGCTGATAAATCGAAGTCATTCTTTCAGAACGATTAACGTGAAAGCTAATGCTGCCTTGCACAGGTACTATTCGTTCTGCCAATGTTATTTTTGTAAAATTCAAATACTTGCTGAATAGAGCAGTCAGAAAGCGCACTCAATTCGGATAAGGAATGAAAAACCGGTAATAATGTACAATACAAAAAACCCATAAGCTGTGAAGCCTTTGCTGAGAGTGGAGATACTTAGGTGAATAGAATCGCTGTGTTTTAACCAGGCCGCAGAAACGGAAGAATGCACGAAGTGAATCGTTTCAACTTCAAATCTCATTCGCTGCATGAATGTCTCTCAGCTCGAAGCCGGAAGGTCTGAATAAGGCGATAATTCTGAACATTCCGCAGCGCAAACATCCTTCACATGGTCTGATTCGTGAGCGTGCAAAGGAGAACCTCAGAAACTCTTCACATGGCTTGCTTGTCCCATGTCGCCTAGCGTTTCTGTTGATGGAGTTTTTTTGGTCATAGATGCGGACAAACTTCGCGAAAATCCAAATAAGCAAGTAATGTGTGTCTACTAGATGCAAACGAAATATTTAACGTCGTTTTGATTTTCTTATAAAACTCAGTTCTCTATAGAAGCAGATGAGCCTTGCTGATAGTTTGTGAACAAAACAGAGCGACATAGGAATAGGGGTAAGTTGAAAAAATATCAAAGGCCAGTTCACTACTTCAGGCGCAATTCTTTAGCTTGGGGGTTTGAGATGGAATATAACAGCTCAAACTGACTTGCACGTTCAGGGAATGGGCTGAACGCTTCATAGTGCAGAATTGATATGAAAAAAATACAGACGTGCGTGGGGGTTTGCTTCATTTTCTCATTACTGGTACATGAGAATCATAACGTTACTTCTCCTAACCGAGATAAATGATAACACAAGGTCAGTACTCAGCTTGCAAGCTTCCTGCGACGAGTGGGATTGCTTGACGCCTCAATTCACATAGCTATTTAAGAAGGCTACGATTTTATGAAAAAGGTCCACTAGGACCAATTTAGACAGTGGTTTCTCTCAAGAGAACGATTTATTGTGCAATAACTCGGGTCACAGGGCTCCCGATACCTGAGTTGGATTAGTAATAGCACCAAAATATTCCCCACGATATGAGCGATTCCGATTTCCCTCCCTGCTGCCCTCGAATGTCACATTGAAATGGACCTGCTCTTTTGCAATCGAGAATCTGGGATCGAACGCTCATAGAAATGTTGAGACGTTGAATGGTAATTCAGAAAATGTGGCCAGAAAGTGAACGCGTAGGTGAAAGCCAGCCTATTCGGTCTCAGGGGACGTATGATTAATCAAACAAAATCCGTTAGTGTTGGTCGAAAGTACTTCGAATAAACAGAACATGGAAAACGAATGTTGACGCCTTCACGAGAAGGTCCGGTCGTTGACATAGTAAACTGATGAAAATGTTGAACAGTAGCTATCATGCTAGCGCTTACGTCGATGTGAAGACGAAGGAAAGAATGGGGCCCTCAAGCAAGAGTTTTAATTTTAGACAACATTCAATAAATTTTTAACATATGGCAAAAGCAAGCAGCGACAAGCGAAAGCACAAGAGAAGGGGAAAGAGAGCAAAAAGGCACAAGTAATGAGAGCTTCACAGTAGCAGCGGAAATTCCAGTTTGAAGGATCGCAGATTGTTCCACTTTTAGTAGGGGCCTCCATTTTTACCTCGACCTCGATAACTGTTCTTAACTCCCTATGACTGTGTAAGGTATAAAGGGGAGGAAAAGTCATACACGGGCAGGTGAAAAGTAGCACGGTAGATAATGAAATATTTAAAGTGACCTTATCACGTAAGATCATTAATTATTTAAAGATCGCTGGAACCATCCGGAGGCTTAATATTCGAGGCACGAAAAGTGCATCGATGCATTGGCATAAAGTATCCAAGGTGTCATTTATTAGACTAGGTCGGATAAGAAAAACTTTTGTAACCATAGCATCAGCAGTGTTATTTTCCTCTTGTCAGTTAATTCCAATCGCCCAAAATAACCTGTCGTTTTTATTTGATGCCTCAAAGCCAAAGAGAATTTTCTTTAAAGCCTCGAAATCAAGTATGTGGAAATGATTGCTACATCGTTCACCCTTTCAATGACTCGTTCCCTTCTTCGTGATTCGGGTCATGGCTCTAATTCTACACTGGCCGTAGTTGGCAATTGAAGGTGTTCGAGAACAAAATCGACTCACTTGATAGCAACACTGCTGGTTGCTGTAGATAGAATTAATAACAGTGTAATCCAGTTCATAATTATCTCATCGAGGGGCCGCTTCGCTGGCAGTGGACGATAGAAGAGGAAAATCTGGACGAGGAGCCCGTTTCAGGGGTGAAGATAGGCGGTATTCGGTCACGCCCATTCGCTGCTATGCAGTGTTTGCGACGGGCCTGAAATCACTTAGAGGATCGTCGAACGAGACGAGGCGTCTCACCATCTGGATGTGTATTCATTCACTCGGGCCGGAAGTGTTGCATTAGTATGGCAGCATTGGTGAGAAAAGCGACTTGGTGTCCGATTTCTGCTCACTTCTGCGATGCCAGAAGGTTGCGATCTCGGCACTTGTTTTGTAGAATACACATGCAACAAACAGCTGAGAAACTATTCCTGAGAAACTTGCTTTTCCTACACAAAGCTATCTAGTGAGGTTTACCCTTCTCGATGGGGAGCATTCATGCTATTTCAGAATAGAGACTATAACGCACTGTGAATGTAGCGAAATCCATACAATCAACTCGCCTCAGAAATGTTGCAGTTGTTTTGATATGCCATATGGAATCCTTATTCCTGTTCTGCTTTATCAGCGAATGAGATATCGGGCAAGCAGTGCATCCAGGGCTTCTTTCGCAACAATAATTGTGATGAGCTAAACTGCCGTTGCTTTTTTTGTTGACCAAATCGACATTCACAGTATTTTACTCATTTCATTTACAACTCAATCATAACAAAGACAAACCATGGATAAGTGGACCTGGGATGGCACGAAATTGATTGAATCAAAATTGAATTTGGAGTTTATGAGTTCAGGAAAATAGCTAAATGCTGACCCAATCCACATAAACTGCTACCGAGATCAGCGAAAAAAGGAAGGGGCAAGGAGGGTGCGGGGGAGGGGTTGGCGCACACAAAGTTGCTTACAAGCTCTGAAGATAATCCTACTGCCGAGAAGGATTATCTTCAGAGCTGTAAGAAACAGGGGCAGGTCCAGAGGGCACCTCTTTGATCTAAACACGAACTCCAGGAGCTGGCTATGTACCCAGAAATGAGCTTGCACAATGTCAGTGGTGTCGAAAACTTCGAAAATTTCACTGATGGGGACCAAAATTACGCCCTTACGTAGAACTTGGCAATTTGACGCGGCTTGAGAGTTTCTCTGTGAAAACTGTGGAAATGAAAGCGTATGATTTTGCTCTTTCTGGTGACAGTTTTGAGCGAGTTAGTCTTTGACCATGCGTTATCCTTGTTTATGAAGGAGCCCTCGATACTACGGTTAAGAGGGCCAGCTCTACCAACCTCTCTGACCAATGAACCAGGAAAGGTATTGCTACTAAGGCTGAACTCTAGTTCTGGAATTCCAGTGTATTTAGGGTACGAGTGTGCTTTACAGAAATGAAATGGGCTCTATACAGGGGTAGACGTGCAGGTTTTCTCCCGAGGTCAGGTCGCCAGTGCTGCGCGATGATCAGAGCCCAAGATTAGGCCTTGGCTTAGGCTTAAGATTAGGCATATGCTTGTACAGGGTAGGGCAAAATTACTGGTGCACCAACATTTCGATCGCATTTCGGCAGTAACCTTCGGTCATCAATTCTGACCATAAATATTATTTGTATGAAGGATGGCAATTCAAAACATATCAACGATTCTCAAAATAATCGCCTCTAGCCTTCACACAGATCCTCAATCTTTTGGCAAGCGCATCGCATGCGGCACGCAGGTATTTTCCACCAATTCCGTGCCGGGATTACAGAAGCGCCGATATGAGAGGGTTCAAATTTGAGCATACGATAGAGCAGACATTTCTCCCTAAAGTAGCCCATACTTGAAATTATAACGGCCTAATCCCGGGAACTGGAGAGCCATTCGTCGAAAATGATGAAGTCAGAGATCTGCTCGGCGCACTGTTCCTGGACCACTGTCGGTCACTGTCCTGACGCAAAGCCTGTGCTGAATTCAACCGCAACCCCCTCCAAAGTGAAGACACGCTCATGATTTCGAGCAAATACCAAGTTTGGACACTGTTCGAGCAATGTTTGAAATTTTGAAAAATCTCCAGACACGCTTTTGCATCACGCTTTTTTGGACTTTGATGTTTCCTACTCGCGAAGCGAAAAGCCAAACAACTTTGTAATCAGTGCATTCTGGTAGCAGTATGTTCAAGCAACATATCATAAAAGAATGGGACGGGAATGTCCACCACAAGAATATTAGAAAGTCAAAAACTCAAGGTGCACCAGTAATTTTGCCCCACCCTGTACATTAGCTTATGCCGAAGCCCATGTTTAGGCCTAGGCTCAGTCTTGCGCTTGATACGAACAAATCAGAGGTGTCATTCAAGGTGACCTGACCTCAGGAAGAGAGTTGCAACGCACCGACCCTAATTGTATAGCCCCATAAATTGAATAATGAGTTGTATCATACTTGTTGTACTGGAGAAGGACAATGGCCTGTGCGCTCCTGGTCTTAACTTTGTCGATATTATCGACTGTGTTGACCCCCTAGTGAAAACTTACCTGCTCACACAACCGTCCTTCGTTGACCATTGTGCCAAGCTTTTTTGTTCATTTATTTATTTTTCCGCCCCGTCAGTCCACTATAAGAGGATTGTTCTGCAAAACTATAAATGGAACACCTCGATAGTCACGGATTGAAAAGCTCGTGTTTGAGGCGAATTCAGAGCGGGATTTTGCGGTGTTTTCCCGGAGTTCCCTCTCCCTCTTAGGCATGATGCCTACCATTACCCGCAAAATTGATGGGTTCCACCCTACTAGTTTTGCACCGGCATCTCTTCTAATGTAAGCCTTTCCGTCGCGAATATTCCGTCTCGCAACAACTTCTGTTGGAATCCTTCATCAAAAGTCTGCTGCTTTGCTCCCACTCATCTTACGTATATTTTATAAAGGTTATTTTTTCTCTTGCGATAACATCAGCTGATTTCTCTTTCGGTGGATCCGTTCCTTTTTATGATAGGCCGGTCCGTACCTCTGCTATCACTTGCTTTGCATCACACCGTCCTGAGCTTCGCGTACCGCATGGTCGAATCTGCACACGTTTTCCCGTCACATTGTTTCAGACAAATCCATGGCTACACATTCCGTTATCCATCGATGGGTAGTACAATTTTCGTTGTCTTGGACGATCTTCAGGCCGATCACGCCCCCAAGAATGATATTTTCGTCTTCTCTTGGCCAGTTATCGTATGCGTCCTACCATTGCTGTAAGTGATACTTTCGTAGCTTTTACGGTTATAGAAAATACGATGCAGTCCTAGCTCAGTGCTTGGCTGAAACCACTTATAGTCCTCTTACATTTATTTATTTATTTATTTTGTGCAAGCTTAGGTGCGCTACTACAATTACTTGATAACATTAATTCAAGAAACAGCAGCCAAATGCGAATAAAGTAAAGCCAAAGAAAAGAACAAAATGTAGGAAGATTCTCAGTCAGGTGTGAGAAAAAAGGAAAAAAAAAGGTGAAGCAAATTCGAAATGCACCGTAGAACTGCTAGAGTAGTACTAAGAGCTGCATGATGGTTGAAAAGCATCCATGTTCAAATTAAGTAGGCGGATGACGCTAGGGATAACTTCACTCCCAGACAACACTAGCATACATGGGGAAAAGGAGACTGAGTTTTCGGATGTTAGGTATTCCTTACCCCTAACAATCCAGCCTCCGACCCGCCATTGCTGCTTACATCTTATCCTTATGTAACGAATACTACTGCCGCTGACGTAGATTGCGACTGTGGCGTATTCGCCTCCGGTACTGGCAGCAGTTTTATCGATCACCACAAAATTCAGTTTGAGGGCAACAAGGGTAGACTTGGCAAAACAACGCTTTCCGAAGGCCTGAACTAATATTAAAGGCAGCACTTACGATAGGTACTGGAGGAATTCAATGGGGGGGGGGGGTGCGTGGAGGTGTGGGGTGCTCAATGGCACACCATTGGCAAGGAAAGCAGTGAAATCTGCCAATAACGCTGAATAGGACACTCTGGAAATTTGCCTTTCGATCTCAACCATAGGTGAGTAGCGGCCAAGAAGGAGGTCGTCTGAATGTGTTAACTCGAAGGCCGGTATCATTCTTACAAACATGACACACTGGATGACAACCAGCTCGCCAAAACACTAACTCAAGTGGTGGGTGGGCGGTCTTGGGACGTTATAGTGTTCAACTCTTAGCCCCTACTGCGTTGCAAATACCCCACCTTTTGCCTCGAAGCCACCACATCTCGCTTGTTTGGCAGATAAGGTAGTGGTTCTTGTGGTTCAAGTACTGTCGTGGTGTGCGGCCGCTTGCTTCATCGTGATCACTTCCTTTCACTTCACGGTGAAAGTCGGAATATCCGGATTTTTAGGTAAGCAATGCATCGAGGGTCAGAAGGCTACCTAATCAATTCATCGCCACTCCACGGGTGCGCACAAAGCAAGGATCACAGATATGGAGGGTTTTTTTCCACACTGCCATTTTCATCATTTCAGTGGCGTTTCAGATCCACATGGGCGATCGTGGTCCAGGTAGCACGGTAAGCCGAAGGAAATTTTTGTACAAGAAAATCGGCAATGATCCAGGACCGACTTGTCCCGTCGGTCCGCATCTTTTCGTTCTGGTCCAGTGTATGCTACGTCTGGGCAGGGTCAATCGGTTTTCGAAAAAGGTTGCACACCCTGGTAGAGCACCATAGTAGACATTACATCGAAAGAAAATGGGAGTACAGCAAGCAGCTGCTACGATCAGGGTTATTCCGTGACTGGAAAGATGAACAACATATCAGTCGAAGGCTAAACGTCCCTTAATTGAAAGTACTATGTGCTGCGCTATTGGCTCTATCGAAGATTATTTATGTTGTTACTGAAGTTCAAAAAACTAAGACAGGGATGTGCCCTAAGATTTTGTGGGAATGCTTTCCATCCACTTTTTCCTTTTTGTTCTCAGTGAGCTCATTGTTGTCATTGGAACTAAGCCTTGGGCGACAAGAGGGATCCTGGATGGAACATGTGAATTGTGTATTCTCCCTGGCGTTCCTCCCCTATCCTAGGCCTAGTGCGAGCGTCACTTATCTACGTCCCGGAAGGGAACTTGATTCTGAAATACCTCTTGATTACCGCCACTTCGCACTGTTACCTAATGCCTTTGAGCTGTCGCCTGCTTTGCTGACTGCTGACCTCGCACAGACAGCCAGCTCCGATAGCGTACACACCAAAATCGTTCTCTATTAATTATGGTCTTTATTCGATCACAAAGGTGTACTGTGCACAACAGCCATTAGTTCTTCAACAAGTTTCCCGCTGTTTTCTCATCACTTTTTTTTATCAGATTGTTGATCCCATACGGTTTTGGTTTCGAACGATCAGTTGAAAGGCTGTTTGTTGCACATATCGAACAGCTCAAAGTCACCTACCAGTGGTTGCGCTGCATCAATCTATCTAATGAGGAGGTCAGAATCAGAACGGATTCGTTGGTTCGCTGGGCAGAACGGTTTAAAGGCAAGCTCCGCCATAAAATGGGTGTGGAGAGGGGGTGGGCGCCTACCACTTTTCTCGCATCACAAGGGTTAGATGTCGTACAATAACCGCAATGATAACGCTGCCGCAGCGCGATTGCGCTCTTA
>KZ345364.1:118101-132033 GCA_002352805.1 Teladorsagia circumcincta
CAGCTCTGAACAAGCATATTCTCAACCCTGAGTTCACTGTCCACGTTTTTCGCCACATCATATGATCACCTTGACGGATAACAACGATAACTGCCTGCCAAGTTCATTATTCATCAGTGAGTGACGACATAATCTCTGAACTCTTCTGATACACTTTACTCACATCTGAGTTAGTCATTTTCAGTTGCATTTAGAGAAACCCTTTTTTCAGGATCAGTGCGTGCTCATGGAAACCAGCGGCGTAGAGAAAACTTTTGACCGCAGTCGCGACGAGCTCTACAAGATCGATACAAACTTACAGAAGCCGGACTGCCCGAAGAAAAGGCTGTATCCCAGCAACTCTCTTTAAGCGATAACGTTGTGGGATAGTACCGATAATTGTCATCAGTGAAGTAAAGGTTAACTATCACAATGTTTTCCCAATTCCATTATGATATGACCCAGACTGTTCCCTCGTCAAACGCCGGAACCTCTTTTCGTGCCTTGTTTCTTCCGCTGTATCCCCTTCCACTTGTGACACCGGAATTTCGTAAAAGGTGTTTCATATATAAAGAAATTATCAATCAAAAATTACGGTAACAATACAAACTGGTCATAAAAAATGATAACCGAGAAACCCCAGAGTAAGAACACAGCCATATGGTGGAAGGTTATCAAACAGGAAACAATATTACTCTTCGGAGTAGCCGCTTTCTGCGCTGAAAAAGTAGCCGCTTTAAAACAATATTACTCCCTGAAGTAGCCGCTTTCTGCGCTTTCCGATGAACGAAAACTTCCTAGAAAGCCACCGACCCTGTTGCGTTGGTAGGCGTTGTTACGCAGGTCCAAGGCTTTCACTAGCGGCTACTCAACATGTCGATGTCCCTGTTGTGCTTGTATTCATCTTATTGGAGAATCAGGGCATAACTCTCCTTGGTCAAGTCCTCTGAAAGGCTTTGCATGAAGTGTGCCTTCGATACACTTCATACAAAGCATTTCGGAGGACTTGAACAAGCAGAGTCATGCCCCTGATTCTCCAATAAGATGAATTCCACGATGCTATGTTGGCAGCACATTTTGGACAATCAGGGTGAGCGCCCAATCTAGCTCTGATTTTTCTATTGAAGACCCTTTTTGGACTGACGCCTCTCTAAGACAAAGAATAGTCAAGATGATTTTCAGTACACAGTTTTATGCCTTGAGCAGCAGTAGTCCGAGGTGCCTTCGAATCGTGATCTCTGCTCTTATTATTCCTGCCAAGACCATCACTGAATGGCTGGCTGGCTTTTCACCAGCATTAGTACGGGTGCTCTTCCTACTCAAGGATATTTCGACGGCAGAACATCCTCTCATCAGGGAGAACGATCGAAAATGCAGCCCATTACAGAATCAAAACATTTTGTTTTAGTATCTTTGTTTTCTGTTCAATTTCCTCACACCAGTCAAACGTTGAGCGACAACTCGCAGCAAGAAAGAATCCAGCGCTTAATAGAAGTTTTAGCGGATTGAACGAGCTGGCTTCCTCGCATCTATCTTCGAGAGATTACTCGTGGAGTCGCAAATGCAGTACTTTCAACTTTGGACCTAATGGTTTCGGGCAGAATATTGTACTTCGTGATGGTGGCCGACGGAAGCTCCGTAGAGCCTCTGAATTGTCATGCTAGGTAACACAATCGAATAGGTCTGCGAAACAAAGTACTGACGGTTACTTGAAGAACTGATTGATTGCCCATTTTGGAATCGTTAATCTCATATGGTAAAATTAAAGGTGGAACACTTATTTACCTAAATAAGTACCTAGAATATACATCAAAAATTTCTAGCGCTTAAAAATGAAAACCGGCTGCGGCAACCTCTTGTTACCCTAATCTTTGCTCATCCTGTAGTAAGCGGCATATCACAGGCATGAATGACGTTAGAACAAAACCTCAGTACTTACAAGTTTACAAGTTTACAAGTTTATTACGGAATCAATTCATATTCGAATGCATCATGGCTTGTCTATATTCTTCATCTGTCATACTCCACCAGTTCTGCCCGATCTTCTTCGTCAGGTCGTCGCGCCATCGAGTGCAGGGATGTTCTCGCCTTCTCTGGTTCACGTAATCGTATGGAATCCATGTCGTTATCATGCGGGCCCATTCGTTTTCATCCATTTCACTTATCTTTTTGGCCCACAGTACTTAATTGTATCTTTAATCAGGAAGTTTTTCCTCTTTTCCCGTTCTCCCCTTCCTTAACATTCACTTCCCTGCAGCTGCTGCTGCAGCACAATTTGGAATGACTGAGAGTGTGCACAGCAGGTGTTTATAGAGCCGTTGGGGTGATATCCAATCATGCCTTCGCAAAGATTGAAGTCGCAAGGCTTGCGAGCTCCCCGTATGCGTTAGCGGGTTGTTTATTCCATTAACTGTCTTACCACTGACTTCGTTTTGTGCACAAACAAACAAATAAACAAACAAACAAACATACATACATACAAACAGAACACCAAGTTAGCGGCTTATACAATGGAAGGATTGATCCAATTTCAAAGGTTTATGCAATAAACAACGAGCGAGTTCATCCTCTGCTGAAGATGAAGAAAAATCAAGATACTTCAATGGCAATCCGACTTATCTTCGATCGATCTGAGTGTTCATGGAGCGATGGTGTGAAAGCAATGGTTGTACTGACTGGGACACAAGGCAATAAAAGAAGCTTTGCAAGTGGAAAGGTGTTGAACGGTTCAAACTCACCCCTCGACGGGCTTCCATGTTGACCGTAGGCACCTCTCAATCTCACACAATCTGCTCTACTCTTTGAGCACACTTTTAGGTAATGTAATTAATGTGTCTCGTTTGGTAGCTAGATCTTCTAGCAACGACCATCCACCTGGGAAAATTTGCTTGACGTACACGGGATACCGTAGGATTTGATCCCCGAATCATAAATGCGATAAGGGCCCTTTCAGACTCTGCTCTGATGAGAAACTATCGAATACTTACTGTCGCTTGAGTTATCATTTGGAAATGCAATTTACTACATTATATTCAACTAAAGTCAATTAAAAATTGATTACAATAAGAAGTAAATTAATAAATGAATTTGATCAAAGCCAAATATTCTGAATATTTGGAATTACCTTTAAAGCAACAGTCTCAGAACGAATTCGAGGCGTTAAGCGGCTGGTAACGAGGTTGTGGGTAAAGAGTTTACAGGTAATAAAGGGAAATACAAAGAACTTCGCCGGCGAAGCCTTTAAACAGGTTACCCCTGGTGGACGAGTTGTCTGACTAGCGTGCTTCGCCGGATTTCAACCGCATTTGCTCTAATACAAATAGAGACATATGCATCATATAATAATAGAAACACAACAATCAAATGAAATAAGCAGGCAAAACCAATGGAAAAGACGCGGCAAAGATTGGGGAATGGGCGTTCCCTAAGATATTTGCGGCCGCCCCCGTCACCTGCGCCTTCTTGGCCTCTTTGCGGCTTCTCAGGTGAGTTTTCTGGTTAATGACACTTCCTATGGTCTTGCTTGGGGCTAGCGCATCATTTCTACCCTACAGCATAGAATTTCTAGAACCCTGCTGAGACTGTTGCTTTAATGGAAGTTGACACACTGACCCTTGCTCTCATGGCCTCTCCAGAGTGACTCTCCGTAAAAGGCGACGAATTGTTTCCAGAAGAACCTTTTTCGAAGTTTCTACCACAATACTGCTACTAATTTTTGTTCAATCGGCGGTTTGCGATGGAACCCGACGGTCGCGAACTGTCGGCTTCTCATAACTCTTGGAAAAATGGTGTGCGCAATCTGAAAGTTATAACAGTTGACAGCTCTACTCAAGATCTACAAGAATCTATTTCAACTTTTGAAGGAGATTAATCTAGGATTGCGCCATGCACTCAACTTTCATTCCGATAAGTATTGAATATGTACACTTTGTATGTGATGCACATAGCATGTGCATAGGAGATAACATCTTCTATGCAGCCTTGCAGCCTGATCATACCACAGAAAGATGGGTCTCAACCAGGGTCAACCGGCCGTCGGATAAAGTCCAACGAGGGGGTCGTATTTAGCCGATTGAAAAGGGGGGAGGTCGTATTCGTAAAGATCGAATTCGCAATACATAGTGAGAGGAATAAGTTTCGAGTTTTTTTTTCAACTAGTAACCACAAACGTGTGCATGGCGCACTCCAGAGCAGAAGAGTCTACTGCAGAAGTGTTCACATTTGACTGATCACGTACACAAATGAGCTGTCGAGATGAACCAATGTCTTCAACTGGACTTTAGTATTATAGAAGAGTGACCACCTGGGTAGAATGAGAGCTAAAGGCTGACAAGAAAAGTTCGGGAAAGAAATTACTCGTTTGTCGGCTACTTCCTGAAAAAGGTTCAGGATACTTAGGAAGCACAATGCTTTTACTTTGTCACAGTCACTCACCGTTCCCCTAGAATTGAGTTTGAAGAAAGCTGTAGGCCTTTATGTTCAAACCCGTGTTTTCAGGAGAGTAGCCACGAAAATTCATGAAAAAAACAAGTATTCATCGGAAGCTCTAACTTTCTAGCTTGTTCCATGTGAACAAGAATTGCAAAAAGTACAATTTGAAGAAAGTTATGATAGTTCACATCCAAGAAATCCGGCGCTCTGCCGAAAATCGGTCCGCGATTTCCCCAAAACGGTCCAACGGGGCGATTTCTTGACTCCATCAATTTCAAAAAGGGCTCATGTCTTCATTCAAAAGCTCTAAGCTTTTAATTCTTTCCAGGGAACGAGCATCGCAAAAGGTTGAACCTAAAGAATGTTATGATCATCGAAAAGCAAAAGAAAAACCCGGTCGTGCACAAAAACTGTCTCACGTGGCGATTTTTTGAAGGAATACGACTACTCTAAGGTTTGAGTACTCTATAGAAAGGAGACGATAAGAAATTTTCAAATTTCCTTACCACTTCTCACACTTTCTTATTTAAAAGAAGTACTGCCTCTTAAATGAGAAAGTGCCATTTCTGTAAGTTCTTAATTCTCTACACCATACCTAAAAGAGTTTCGAATACTTCACAATGTGGTAGTCTTCTAAAACCAGCAGTCACTT
Source organism: Teladorsagia circumcincta (assembly GCA_002352805.1). Lineage (NCBI taxonomy): Eukaryota > Metazoa > Nematoda > Chromadorea > Rhabditida > Trichostrongylidae > Teladorsagia > Teladorsagia circumcincta. The sequence continues at coordinate 123,164 of KZ345364.1, forward strand.
AGATTAAAAATCTACTGACCATTTCGGAAAATATTGACATTGAACAGAATCACACGCATTTGAAAATCGGTAGTCCGCCTCGGTCTGTCCGCGCTCGGCCGAGGGAAGATTGTGCGCGCCAACGCGAACGCGACGCTACCGCGCTCAGCCTGGTGTAACGCTCGAAGCAGTGGTAGTGAGTAGTACGTAAACACACACAAATGCCAAGTGAACAGTACATAATTAACAAATACCGAGTGCACAGTACATAATAAACAAATACCAAATACCACAGTACATAATAAGTGTTTGGGGGAGGAGTCGTATTGAGACCAGCCAAAAGGAAGGGATCTTAAAATTTTTGAATTGGTCCAACGTGACGGCTGACCCTGGCTCGTAGCGACCTCGATCATATCCCCTACCATCTAGAACACAGGCCATTCAACTGTTAGTAGAAGTCGGATTTTGATCTGCCTCAAAGCTCTTAAAATTACTTTGGTCATTCCACAAAGGTAAGAAATGCGAAGAGTTGTGAGTTGCTGCACTCAGTTACCCAGTTTGTATAGCGGAGACAGCAGATGAAAAAAAGGAAAGAAAAGGTAGACGTGGCCTCAAAATAAGGGCTCGCCTTCCTCGGGTAGGAAATTAAGTGAAGAGTGGGGTGGACTAGCTGTTGAACTCGCCCGCAGCGAATGCGCAACAACGACAATTTCTGGCAAGTATATTCCTGAACATCATTACTTCAATCGTCAACAAAGTAGTGATCAGGGGGTTCAATACATTCAGCAAAACCACACTGCTTCATTATTGGTGCAGCAGCAAGGCACCACATTGGTTGACTTAAAGGACCAAGTCCAAATAGCCCCTGTGGCCCCAAAGCGACCGCACATGCCTTGCAGCCAGTCATGCGCACTCCACGAGGCCAAAGGGGTGGCGTGTACAAAAATTTCACGCCCCTCCTCCTTTGCCAGTGACTCTCTCGGTCCTAACAATGTTTGAAGTGGGTTTTTTGGTCAGCTTCTCTTCATGTGTGCTTAACTAGGGCTAGCGCATCGTCCCACATAATTACTATCAAGCTTTTAGAACCCTGCTGAGACTGTTACTTTAATCTTTAAAAGGTAAGGGTCGCCACGAGATCCTCAAAAAAGTACCTCTCGTTGCGGTGACAAGATCACCCTACTCACAATCACTAATTACTGTAGCGTCTTCGAAGTGCACGGCAACGGAGCCAACGTCCTTGCTTGACCGCTGCGACCGCTGCCATCATCATCAATCGCGGTAAGAGTGGCATTTGCGTCTCCTCGCGCACGACTTGCTCTGTTGCGTTTGCACTCTCCTCGCAGCACTTTGTCTCCTCGTCCTATCGCAGTGGGTTCACAAGAAAAACCCTCATTGATTCCTACCGCGCTTCATGTTTTCCCCCCACTAACGCTCCTCTTTCATTCTTGTCTAGTTATCGAACAAAATACTCCACAATTCGGTGCCCTGACCCGTGCCTTTACCCTTTCTGTTTGCGCTTATTTGGAAAATAATTGGTGATTCAGGATGGTTTTCGGAGCAAAGTGAACTGCCGTGACTGCTGACAGAATGGTTTCGTCAATTTTGAATTCTTTCTGGTTGCTAGGTAAAGTCAATTTTTCGCCGGGACTATTGAATTTCTAGGCATTTTCCAGAGGCCATGCGACTGCTGTGCAAATAGCCTCATCAATAGAATGCAAATGTCAGTGTGCTCGTCATCGCCGCCGTTAACCCTCAGCTCTACGGTTTTTCCTACTCGTTCCTTCATGCTATACTGCATTTCACTCCTTTTTCGTTTTTCTTCTTCTTCTTCTTTTTGTCAGCAATATACTGTAACTTTGCCATCCTGCTGCTCAGACCTGATTGATCGGACCCCTCCGATATTGATAACAGTTATATAATTATTGAAGCAAGTCTCATTCCTGGTAGTTCAGTGATAAGAGTGGCAGACTTGACGTTGCGAGCCGTCAAAGATACTTGAAGACGATTTCTCAAAAGCTAGTTGAAGGCAAATTCCACGGCAGGTATTAGTGGAAAAACCTCACCGGAAACGGAGTAGAACGAGGATTGACAAGGGTGCCAAGGCATCTTTACACATAAGCTGCCCTTGATCGCAATACAGCAGCTCACTTGGCAGGGTGTCTGCGTCTCGCTGGTCCCTATGCTCTCTCTCCTGGTTTTCTGGACAGTGGTCAATGGTTGTATTCGTTCACTGCTCAAAGGAAGCCTTCGTTTCGATTTGAATCGTGTACGCTTTGATTTCGCAGAAGGTGAAAGAGCATGGTAAGATAGCACCTCTGCTTTCATATCTGAGCCACAACCACCTTCAAAAAAGTACTTTCCGGGCAATGTAATTTTGGCTAAATCCTTCAAGGTCCATAAGAAAATTGAAGGACGAAACAGTGCAAAACATCTTGTGTTTCAAAGTGAGCAAATATCATATCTTGAGCTTTCTTTCTTTATGAAGCTGTCCAATATGGCAATAACTGGGAGCATTCTTTTTTGTGGGAACGAAAGTCCATTGCGATTGCGTAGCAATATTCTCATGGTCATTTCACACTGTTATAGTAGCTTTCCAGCCGGCTGCGCTCTGTCTCTCTCGTCCGACGTGTTCTCGTCCATTCTGCTTTAGCACACGGTTTCCCCTATAGAGAGGAAGGAAGCGAACCGCAGGCTGCCTGGGGAACAGGTGCAACGGCAGAGATATTACTCGGATTGTATTATGCCATTCAAAACTGTTCCCAGACACAGGAATAAGCTGTCGCGGACGATCTTCGTCATTGCTATAAAATGCTACACACCTCACCCACCTCTGCCCTTCTCTTCTCCTTTCCTTCCCTCTCTCGTGCAGCGCTGCAGTAGCTGAGCTATGGTGACTGCCTGAAGTGTGTGATTCATGAATCGATGGTAAAAGTGGTTTTCTCAACTTACATACTTACTGCCTAGAGCGAAAAACCTGGTACTTTTCCTATTAGCAGTTTGAGCGGTATGCGTAAACCCAAGCGAACAGAACGAGCGATGTAATGCGAAAATTCACAAGGCTCCACAATAATAATTATAGCTAGAATCGAACCTCAGCCGAAAGTTTTCCATTTCTTCGAGTGTAGTGGATCGATGGGTAGCAGTAGTATCAAATTCTCCTGCGCCTGGTTCCAGCAAGTCATTATGTGGATCCTCATCCAAAACCTTTGAAGCAATAAGATTCTGAACTGCAGTAGAATGCGTGGCGCACCCCATGTATAGACTGACCCACTGCTAGTGCCCTGTTATGATTTTTGCGTCGCTTCAGCTGCTTTGGAATCGCACCGACTGAGAACAAACTCAACTTTTATTTTGTTTGCTTTGTAAATTTTTTTTGTTTTCACCTTGACATCGTACGCCTAGGCGCTATCGCAATATACGGGGGCATCCTCTAGGACTCACCCTAGAAGGGGGCAGGAACTTCGGGAAAAATGAAAATGGATGACGCATTCTGGACCTCCCCTCGCCCCACCCTAGCCTTAGTCTTGTTTTTACACAAAAGGGGCGCTTCACACCTTCCAAATGCATCCCAATGCCCCGTATTTTGCGATAGCGCCTGAAGCTGTTCACGCCTCGTTCAAGTTTCTCCGACTTTGTCGACCCCGGGCGCAATTGTAGGATTTTTACCGAGTTTGCAAGAAGTTTCATAATGAATGTGCCTCCAATGCAAGTTGCCCGAAGCGGGCCCAAACGACTGGAGGTTTTATGATACCTTTCTTTCTTTCCTTCAAAATTGGTACTAAATCTTCTAAGAAACCCAACTGACTGCAAGCAGGGGAGAGTCATTGTGGCCATACGCTTAGATTGCCCTCATCGGTCTCCACGCAAGCCGTTTTTTCTGGATTTTAGTGCAAGCCATCCATAAATGTGAAATGACTGAGAGCTGCGTTGATCGATTCCCCGACAAAAGCTGAGCTCACACCGTCTTTCATTTTCCTAGCATTGATTTTGCCCCCGAGGACTTCTTTTAAGACGGGATCTTTTATCAAGAAATAGTTGGTCTACTCTTACGGGGGGGGGGACAAAAAAGTCGTTCAGCTAAAGACGGACGCCAGCAAAGTTTTTCGTCGCTTAGGGTACAGCCGTTGATGGAAGCTTTACGGCGAAATATTCCCTAGATGACTCTCCATGAGAAGATGCAGGTCCACCTTCACTGCCCTCACCGTCTTCAAAATATGACGTCATCTATCATAGCAGTCGAGCTCAAGTACCGTAATCGTTCCGGCCTGAAGTCGCTACATATTTTCCGATCGTTGAACAAATGTATGACCTCCCAGAGAAAGTACCTCCAACCAGCGTTTCAGATAACGTTTTAATGGGTTATGATCCATCGAGGACCTCGTGAAGCTCCAAGCGCAGGCCACATTTGAGGCTTTAGTGCACTTTGGATCGTGGAACATGAACTTACATTTACTGCGGACCCAGAACGTTTCCACACAGGTTTCTCTGTGTAATAAACAATTACAACAACAACAATCACAATGAGATCCAGGATCCCTGGAACCTGCCCACTAACGGCTCTTATGCATCTGGTTCATCAGGTGAAGCTTCTGCAGTAGCTGTCCATTAACTCTTCGGATTTATACTCCAATAACGGTGATAGAGGGGAGGGGAGGGTAGGTAGCATTGGAAAAGGGCTTATTTCAGCTTATTGAACAACACCTTAGAATTGTTCAACAGCGCAACTTCCATCATGCATCTCCGGCGACCTTAACCTCTGATCTGCCGCTGTGTACCTCACCGCTTTGCGACTCATTTGTTGCCTTCCTTCCCCTCACCCTTCCTTCATCCCTACACAGCTAACCGCAAAACTTTTCAGAGTATGCGACTGTACAAGCACTAACCAAAAAGGTCGCAAAGTTCTCCTGCCAGGAAATCGTAAACACAAACAAAACGACATTACTTACTCGGCGAGCAAATGTGATTACGAGCGGGTTTTTTGCCAGCCCGTGCACTTCGTTTCTAATCAATGCCAGCTGTACAAAGCCACTCTTACGAAACTTTTACCAGCCTTTACGCGAAAATTTTGGGCAAATAATATTGTTTTTTTTGAAAATTTCATGTTAATTATATGGTATATACGCTTGTTCACTATCAGGCTATTCCTCCACCCATACTCAAAACAAATGAAGTGCAAATCGTTGATGTCTGCGTCTCCCATGTTCCACATGCTGTCTCACACGAATGTGTCCTCTCATATTATCCCCCAGTGTCCCTTTGAGGGTCTTCTTCTTATCAGACTCTGTCTTTTAGAAACGTCAAGTGTCGTCGTTCTCAAGCTTTTTTCAAACCGGGTTTTTTTGGATTGCTTCCCACTGTCAGTCCGCTTCGCACCTCTACTTTCGTTTTCGGGCGCAGCAAGCACACCTAGCCGAAATTATCGCGGAATGCGCCTTTCCCGTGCCGGTGATATCGGCACCTCTTGCCAACTTACTATCTACATAGTCGTGTGATGTACTACGAACAAGGTTACCTGCCCGTTAGGCCAGCACAACCCTCTCTCCTCTCCTACAATCTGTATATCAGGGTTCCGCCACCACCCCCCCCCCCCATTAAAACTCTCTAGTGCGACCATCTTGACCACCTTTTCCCCTGTCAGAAACGCACGAAAACTGAAAGTACTGACATCCTCTCACCCTCTCACCTTCGTACAACGGGCACTTGACCAGTAGTACAGCTGACAAAATCATAAAGTTGAGCTCGCCTTTGAACGAATCCTTTGCGGAACATACAAGTCCGAAATTTGAACGCAAATCATCCCATAGGCACTCAACCCATACCAACGACTTGCAAGGCTAAGCAATCTTCCGGCCAGTGTTTTTTCTTACCAGGCGGTACCAATCAGCGCATTCCCAGACGAATAGCTTACTCGGCCTAAACGACGTTCCGTCTCATCCCCATGAAGGCTTGCTCATGGGATTCTCTCTTCTTTTCAATTTGATCATTACCTATTGCTTACTGTTTGGCGCAGAGCATTTTGTAGTGATTTTGTGGTGAAGACTGCATTTAAGGGCGTAATTCGGTGGAACCAGCATACGTAAATCCTTTGTTTACTATCACTAAGCTTGTTGTTTTGCTCTGTTACAGTCGAATCGATGCTAAATCGTGGCGAATAGGTTCTTCTAGTCACTGTAGTTTATTCAGGGTCAAAACATATTTGAGTTCATGGTCACCCTCTTCAACTGTATGTATCTTGTTGATCTTCTTCACTTTCATAGATTCCAGCTTTCCTTTTCATTCCGTTTTTTTTTTTCTTCCTCCTATTCTACTTTTTCCTTTTGCGTGCGAATAACTAAAGACATGACAAAATATTAAATAATCGACGTTGGCCAGTCGTTTTGGAATGCGCCATGCACTCCAGTTCAACTCGGCATCGTCGTAATGGCATTTGACCGCATTAGGCCTGACTTTTTATACAATAACTAGTGGAGCTTGAAACTAGAGCTTCGAGCTTTCATTAACAGGGCGGGCGTGGTGTAGAGGCAGATGGCGGTACACGGTCCGGGGTTCAGGTCCTGGATCGAATCCCAACCTGGCCAACCAGGCTTTCGGGGTCTCCTGGTTAGTGTCATGTTCGAGTGAGCGATAAAGACACCATTTTCTGTCTGTCGCTTACTTCCTAAGTCATACTACGCGATTCGAATGCCGCCACGATAAATATATGTATGGAAGCAGAAAGATAAATACCCTTCCTTCTGAGATGTGGTCAATATTTTTGTCATCTGGGACGAGCCTGGCACTCTCCCAAGCCACGTCGGCTTCATAAGGACGAGCTCCCTCTCCCGGAAAATCAGAAGCGCGTCGAGTGCAGACAACACACCACAAATGACGACGGCCACCAAAAAATGTTATTTTTTTCTGCCAGTGAACTGATTATCCTGTGCAGTTGTTGTCAGTTGTCACTACAACTACCACTTAGCAACTATCTACTATCACTATGAATCACTAGTTATCAGATTTACTCGGAAGCCGTCGTCACTTGTTGTGTGTGTGGTCTGAACTCGACGCGGTTCTGGTTTTTCGAAACAAGGCATGTGTGAAAAATGACATGTCCTAGCTCTCAACCTGTACGTTTGCTTACTGCTGTATCGACGATCAATTTAACACTGATTGGTCCTCTTGTACATGGCCTTGGTTGTTGCAATCGATATCCAGCACAATCCTCTTATCCCGAATTACTTCGGGCTGATGCCTCAATTTTCACCACCACCGTTAATAATTGGAATTTGATTACCACTGAAGCGAAAATGTCTTCCTCGAAAACAGCGGACATCTCCTTCATCGAAGACCGCAAACAGTTACAGTATGCTTATATTTAGTATGGCGCTGTTCCGAGGCCTCATAGGTATCTAAACGTTCAACGACAATTAAGGCTTCAAAATTTATTCCAAAAGTCTTTTGGAAGCTTTTTGGAATAAATTTTGAAGCCTTAGCTGTCGATGAACATTCAGTTACAGTATGCTTTGTTCCATCTCGCTCATTTGGTGCAAATCGATCCAATCCCGGATAATTTCCTCTCTTTCTTTATGTGTTCCAGGTGAGAAAAAAATAAAATAAAAATCAATTAATGAATAAAGTTCGGAGAAGCTTTGCACCACACTCTGTTAATGAAGTTTTCCCCATATAGCCGAAAACACCGTCAAAAACGACTCACGTCTCCAGCCCACCACTCCTTCAACTTCTACAAATACAGGGGTGGCCAAAAAAAAAGAGACACTCCACATTTCGCGCGCAACGGCACTAGTGACATTTTCCTAAATTCAAACCGAATGGTCCCAATTGAAGATTGAAGAGCATATTCCGTACTATCAGGAAACGTCATGATAGCCTTCTAAACCGACGACATCAGAAGAATTGAGCATAGAAACCTAGTGCGTGGTTCGAGCTCATCGTGGTCCTCGACGGATCATGGCAATTATGGGGCTTTTGGAAGTGCTGGCCGGAAGGGGTCTTGCATAGTTGAAGGTACAGTTTCTGAGAAGATATCCATCAGCTAAGCGATTGAACTAATCTTGTCGCTGCTCCGAGATGGAGCGATTACGGAAGTCCTCCTTGAGCTGGACGGCGACGGCAGAAGACGTCATATTCCGAAGACGGTGAGGGCAGCGAAGGAGGACCTGCTTCCGCTTATGAAGGGACATCTAAGGAATACTATGCTGTAGAACTCTCATCAACAGCGGCACCCTGGAGGATGAAAAGTTTGGTGATGTGTGCCATGGGCAAATGTCTCTTTTTTTTGGCCAACCCTGTATAACCTCATTTACACGGGGTAGGGTTAAACTCGGGTTCGGCGTTCGTCTGTTTCTCCAAAGCTTAGTCACAGGTGCAGTTACTCTTTTGCTAACACAGTTGGCAGTTTCACGAACACAGCACCGGGCCATTGCATGCCCCTCCCCGAACCCGAGTTTCACCCAACCCCCTCCCTTCGCAAAATCACAAATGCAGTCCCTCGTTAGAGTAGTGCGAAGGGACGGTAGGCCCTGCAAGGGACGTATCTGCAAAACTCGGTCAGGATATTAACCTCTCCCCTGCAATTACTGCTGCATCTTGCCATAAGTGGATCACCCAAACGTATGGCGTCGATTGCGTGGTGTCAGTCGCAGTGTCCTCCTCCGCAACCGATCTTACGGCTACCAATAGCCTTGCCTCATTAATTACCCATTAGGACTTCCCCGACAATTGGCTTCTTATTCTCGTTAGGGATGATATCAACACATAGTTCAATTTTCATTCCATCTCATACTGTAGTTATTATTGTAAAATGAAGTTTTGTTACAGGTTATTCACTTGAGTAGCAAAAATTCCCACTGTCGCCTAAACCTACACCCTGAAAAAATGGAGGACGAGTTTTT
>KZ345365.1:8246-18907 GCA_002352805.1 Teladorsagia circumcincta
TGTCCTGGGCGAGCTGTGCACAAGGTTTCTAAGGTAATTCTTCTGATGTCGTCGGTGTAGAAGGCTATCACGACGTTTGGTGATAGTTTGGAATGTGCTCTTCAATCTTCAATTGGGAGCATTCGGTTTGAATTCAGCAAAGTGTCATTAGTGCCGCTCCGAGCGAGAGGTGGAGTGTCTCTTTTTTTGGCCACTCCTGTATAGACAAATGACCGCGTTTCAACAGACCAGCTCGGCAGTAGCCGGTTTGACCACCAGGTATCGCTAAGTAACCGCTTCACTATCTAGCCTACCTTCATATGCCCTGGAACTTCAAAAATGGGCGTGGCCTCATAATGCTGCTTTACATGCTGTCACCACCTTTTTTGTGAAGTGATAAATTAATGAGTACATTGTTTACAAGGCTTGTCGAGGTGTGGTCAACTGGATTCAGCACTATAAAGATATGTAGGATGATACATATGGTTCAACACTATATGTACATATGATAGAATTGAGCTATCCCTGAGCCTCATGCATATAAGATGTTCTTCAGGAAATTAACTAATTTCCTGAAGAACAACTACATGTACACTCTAACACTTCATTATATGAACCACGACCTTGGTGTGTCGGTTTACTCGGTTTACTTGTGTGCATAAATTTGCCTCTGTCCGTCCGCAAAATGAAGGCAGCTCATGTGAAAAAAAACCGTTAATGGATCGTTCATAGTAGGCGATCGTACGTGCGATCAGGCGATTAGGCGATGATTGAAAATGAAAGGTATACGCATACGCATACGTATGTGATCCTCACCGCTTAATCGCCTAATCGATTCGTATATTTTTCATGTAGACGGATCGTCTAATCGCCCAATCGCCAAACTATGAACGATCCATAAGAAAAATGGTCAGCTTGATGGTTTCTATTTCAATGCTTCGTGGTGTTGGTGTCATGATTGTGATAAAACCTACGGCGGCTATAAAAGCACCGATCGAGCACACCTCTGGTCATTGCACATCGCGCTGTCGTGACAGCAGGAGGGAAGGGAGTTGAGCGGGGTTAAGGAAAAAGGAGGGGAAGCAACCGCTTAAAGAATCTCAGGTCCAGTTCAGGGTTGAGGTACATATTATCATGGTGTGATGTCATGACTGGGTATTTTCGCTTGCGATCCCTCGGCGTAGCCGGGCAATCCCACTAGAAGGAGAAGAGACCGGCGTCACCTGGGCGATCCGTGTGGTACAATACAAAAAGGATTTGGTCGTCCCATGAGTTCTGGCTGAATTTAGACACTTGTTTCTTAAAGTTTTTATTCCCTAAATTGAATGTTCAACAAAGCAGCACCATGATAATCACTGATATTCTTCCATCTGCTAGGGGACGAATGAATGCGTTCCTCTTTGAACAAGTGGAGCAGTGGGATGAAGAGTTCGGGGAGGTCGTTTTTGAGGTAGTTGTATCCGCTGACTGTTTCCTCTCGTAGCTGTGGATTCAAGGCCCCGGAGAGGGAGCAGTACGATGGAGTCATGTCAGGGCTATACGACGGATGTGGTATCGTGGTCCAGTCAACTTCCTCTGAACGTGGCGAGTTATCCTTGCAGTATGAGTACGAGCGTTCATTCGGAGGAAGAAGATTTCGAGACTTTTCAAACGGTTCACCTGCACTGCTGCGGTCAAGTTCGGCAGTCATTCCATGACTAGCTTCGCAATGCTTGTCTGCATCAGATAGAATGATTTCCAAAGCGGGATACCCAGCGAACCTACAAACCGGGGGCAATATCCTCTGATAAAGGAGTTCGAGCGCTGGTTGAGATGGTGGGTCCCTGCTGCGAGGTAGCCACCAGGTGCGCCGCGTGTAGGTATGGAGGTGGACTCATGAATCATCTGCACTGGTGATCAGCTAGGGAATGTCTATGCGGTCGCAGAATGAAGCTTCTGCAGCTGGTCAGGCGAGCTGCTTGGTCATGGTCAGTCGACTCGTGGTCTCGACTCAGGCGGTCTACTTATCCTACACATAAACGGAATTTCGATTCTGCTTATGGTTAGACCTAAAACGAAACCCTCATACCATCATCATAAAAACACAACCAGTACTGACAGCCTCGTAGAGCCCAGTAGACGCTGCGAAGAAACTTGTTGTCCGTCGGTGCACGTGAGCCGAACTGCCTGAAAAGACACATTTCACGATGAATGTTGTGGTAAAGCTCACCACGATGAATGCCATCCATAGTGCCAATTCCGAGTGGAGGCATTTCGCCTACTCACTGGTTCCCTACTTCCGAACTTTTCTGGAATTTTCGGTTTGTTGGTCCTTTCGTTTTATGGATTTTCCAGTTTACTAGAGGGAGATGTGGCTAGCCCGCCTCTCCCTCTAGTAGTAAACCATCGCTTCACCTTCATTGACCACTACTTGATCGTACAGGACTTCCTAACGAATACAAAATTACTGACAGATAGAAGAGCGTTCCCCGAGTCATAAGCTTTTGATCAATGTGGTCTGGAAAGTGGTTGCTCAGTGCAAGGTGGGCTTTTCATCAAAATGGTTCTCAGGATGAATATCACATCTGATTCTGACATTTAGCGTGATTTGGCACCAACCTGCAGGCGCCAACCTAAATGCAAAATTTAGACACCACCGGGGATCGAACAATTAACAGTACCTTATGCCTCTTTTCTGGCACTGCTATAATAGTTCAGCGAAAATGGAAGGCGGTTTTGGAGCCCTGGCGTTCTTACAATGTACAAAAACCCGTTATGTAAAAGCGTGGCTTGCCCTAAAAGACCCCCTTTGATTATCTAACAAGATTCACCTTAAAAGGAAAAACGAATTGGCAATTTTGGCATAAATGAATTGGCATACTTCGCTAGATGTGTTTTCGAACGCATTCCGAAGGTGCAAAACTACTCGTTGAACGTAGTGACGTAGAGCAAAAGGGTAGCGGTAGTAGTCTTGGCTCAAAGGCGTAAGGTCATGGGATCCATTCTTGAAGAGTTTGCTGCTCGGTCCTGTGCAGAACACTGAGCTCAATTATCATGGAAGTGCCAACGAATTTATTCAATGAGGCAATTGCCTGTGAGCCGAGACCACTACCGGCGCCCTATTGCGCTTCATAGCTATGCTTTACACATTAGAAATGCAGATTCGAGATTAGCATGTAAATACACACAGCGATGTATAAACAACCCTCATCACAAGGGAGCCTGGGAGTAAAAGAATGCGAAAGGTTCGAGCGAACGATCACATCAATGCTGACAATGCAGAAGCAGTGCAATCGAAACAGACTCCCAGATCAGCACTCTGCTGTACCGATTTGAAGTTTTTCACGACCCTTTCCAAAAAAGTTGCGGCACAACTAGCCACTTCCATCGCCTCGATTAGGTCTCCATAAGATCCGCCTGCCCTCCCCCCGCCGCATTACGCTCATACCGTGGCTGTCTCTACAGTACTTGACTCTGACAATGAGACGCTTCCTAAAACTCCAAATTCGCCCCCGATTTTCCTTCGAAAGTGCAGCCGCCGAGCGGAAGTGCCTAGGATTGTGGGGCCTATATGAAAAAATAAAGAATTGATAATGCTCTGATTTCCACCATTCCCCACATTTTCCTGAAAATCTGCGAAAAAAATCCGCCAAACAAACCCGTTCTGGAAAAGTGGAAAACAACTCTCATCCGAAAATAAACAGTGAAACTTACCTGACACAACGAACGATCCCCTCCACTTCCTTACTACAACCAAAGGGTCAATTGGAAGATATTGCGGTTGCTGGGAAGCACTCAGGAGCTTACATTAGCGAACACCGCAGTTTATTTCTCCGCTGAGATTTCATTTTATAGCATTTTTTGCTGTTTTCGGAAAACCCCGCCGCAGTCTTAGTTAGAGCCAATCAAAAAAAAAATGCAGCGGGAGTGACGAGTTACTTTCGCAGCAGAATAGGTCACTTTCGAAGTGAGCGTTATGGGAAAATCGGAGATTGCGCGCAAAAGATCGGCAGCGTATCGATAGGTTTATAGTAATAACTATCTGCTGATTCACAAGAATGCGGGTTGTGAACAAAACTTTCGCGGCAGACGGGACTCGAACCCGACCTCTTGCTGTCTGGGCAAGTGCGCTACCATTTACGCTATCGGGGCACTATTTTATTCCAACTCAGCAAAAGCTCATTGGACACACCTCTAATCAATCCAGTTCGTAACTTTTCTAATCCTATTTTTTATTTTTATTTATTTTTTCTACGGGGATTATCGTGACCACTTCCTTTGAAAGTTTTTCAACCGGTCAAGGAAAAACTCCCATGGAGTGTCGCCGCTCTCTGCTGCTTTCATATATTTTTTGTTATCTTTGCACTTTATGCTTTCAGTATTACCTCAGTTCTAAGGAGACATTTTGAGAACGAACTCTTTGCCACCTAGCAATAAGGTTACTGGGGTTATTGGAGTGATTCACACGAATAATCGAACAAAGGGGCTACCTTCCTCCTTTCATGGAAAATGCGAAGCCCTGTCAAGGAAGTGTGCCAATATTTGTTAATGTGATTAATGAAATGCAAAAATAATTTGATGGGACTTCGACGTCAGCTTTTATAATTCTGTTAATAATGAGAGTTATTCTGATGAAGATGACAAGGACAACAGTGGTTTTCAAAATGACAGAATACAGCCTTCACATAGTTCTACAGAGGTTTGGCCAACGCTCTGCATGCGACAATGCAGGCGCTGTGATCAACTTTCCTTCAAGGCTCGAACAGCGCTGTAAAGGGGCAAGTTTGAGTGCTTGGTATAGCAGGTAGGCAGGTGAAAATGTAGTTGGGGGCACTCCAATGTACTCTACAATATCAATGATAAGAATAAGAGCGCTCATGATACGCAATCGATCCATTTTGCATAAATTCGGATAAATATCAGAGCATTGTGAAAAAACTCTGAGATGCTTTCACATCGCTGCTTACCATGGCCCAGGAAATGGTAATGACCAGGGGAATGGACATTTCACCCTAGTCTTAAGGGTGGGGAAGTTCTAGGTTGGGATGACCAGGTGCGAAAAATTGGGCGGGATGTGGGTAAGATGCGTGGAATACAGGATACTCATCGGTCACTGAAATTACACCACAAATTAGCTTCTCACGTCATATATTGTCCTTGTATTAGAGAAACCATGAAAGTGCTCTCTAGTTATAAGATAACAGGATTGGAACTACACTGGCGTGCAAAGCTTAAGGACGAAGTGGAAAAAATAGCATAACTTATCAATAACTTTATGGAATTGGATGAACTTGTGGAAGCATGGTGCCAAGGGTCCTGCAGATGTGCACAGCAAAGTGGCTGCACATACCACGCGGACCGCTCCAATCTGGAGGCAAAAGAGAATGGCCAACGGAACGATTGATTTGGTGGAACAGGACAAGAGGGAGAGTACCGACAGTACAGAAGTCGCTGTGGAATATAATGATGTTTTTTATCACAGGTGGTCTCGGGGATAGCACTAGCATTACTCCGCGCGCGGGAGAATCACCGGAAAGCTAGAAAACGAAGGCGAGTTACGTATGTGGTTCAGAAGTTTGGTGTGCTCATAGCATTGTCTTATGCGCATTGAAAGCGATATGAACCGCAGCCACTGCTGCCTATAGAGTAGGAGATGGTGGACCACGAACAACCGCGACAGTAGATGATCGCTACACTTTACAAAAAAGCAAGGTGAGCCCACGTCAGTTGCAGGCTGCAGCTGCAGAAACATTTACCAAGATTGTGAGGCACGTAATTTCAGCTTGAACAGTGGCACAGTGGTCGCGTGGAGATGACATCTCTGCCGGAACGTCAGTACCTGGAGTTTCTTTGAAACACGCATATCGGCGGGAACATTGACCAGGTAGCGGGACATTGGAAATGGTCCATCAATATGAAGGAACGCGTGCTCTTCTCAGGTTAAGGCAAATTGAGGCTGGGTTGTGATTCTGAACTTACCAACTTATTGCGAAAATAAGAAAATGTAATGTATCCTGGACCATCGTTAAACACAATTGTTCTGATAGTCATAGTCGATAGGGGAAGCATAAATTTGCAGTGGCGTACCGACCTTCCAACTCGTGATCGCGGAATGCTTTCTAGTCGACGAGATTGGATGCTGTACTTATGTGCATCTTTTCAGCGGTGTATTTTTCTCAATTTCACTAGTATAGGGGACAAAGGGCTGAATCGATTCCTACAATGTGACAAACGCTTAGCTCCGTTATGGCGCACTCCTCACCGTTGAGAGGCTCATTTTTTACCTCTCTAAACAGACCACCACCCTCATTTTGGAAGCTGTGTTCGAGTGCTGTTTGAGGCCGTGGTAGCCGCTGACTTTCCAAGGATAACGCAATAATTTCTGCTTTTCCATGGCTTTTTTTGTTCTTCAATGATTTGAGGCTTTAATAATTATCAATTCTCAACAACTATTTACCGCGACTGGGGGGGGGGGGGGTAAACTATTACTGCTGGGAAGTCATCTCAATAGCTCTTGCATTATAGAATTTTTTCCGCTTTTAGCAATGAGTAACAGCAACGATGAACAAAACAAAAACAACGAATTTTCCGCTGCAAAAATATAATTGTTTAGTCGTGATCAGCGTATCCTTTCCAGATTAACGGCATGAGTAGCACACCCTATTGTTGAGCGATGAGGAGAAGTCCGTCATAAAGGATCGCAAACTTTTGTGCTCAACTGTTGGAAGCTTCATAACAGGAGCAGCAGACCTCACCGGTTACCAAACTAAACGCATATATCTGCGCGCAAAGCCTTGGAAGCGTTTTGGATTCAGCTCAGCACCTCCAAAGTAGACAGGAGTGGGGAGCGTTTGTCGTTCATTCCTGTGCTCCGAGACTTACTATTCTAGCCAACCGTAGCCCCAAGGACTTAGCAAGGTGCCGTATTTATGCGTTTATCTCCTTGTGTTTCAATGGCAGTCTCGAGGTTGTGTGCGGGAGAGCGAAAGGTGAAACTCCAAGTCAGATGAAACTTTTTTGAAATACGCTAATTTTGCTCAAAATGTCATTCGTGTGGAGTACATATGCGATGACTTGTGGGGTCAGCCGATGTGCACGAAAGTGTCCTTGTCCTACCAGATGAGCGTGGTACCAATTAGTGCAACCTTAAGGGATGGAAGGCTTGAATGATTTGGGTAGGAGTCGAGAAGGAATCTTATCCACGGACCAAGCGCCGGTAGGTCTCCGAAGGTCCAACTCGTGGGAATGATGGGTGTTACTTGGCAACGACTACTTCCGCTGTTTTTTCCCTGAAAACGTGACAAAGAAGTGAAGATTAATGGAAATTTCCTCACAGAATCTATAACCAGAAGAAGGATTGCACTCGAAAGACTGAAATACTGCTTCTTCCTCTAGTTTGATTTCATATCATTAGTCAAACAAATCAACTGAAGCGTCATTTTCGGATGACTGCATTTTTCTATACAATATGCTTCCTATGTGACGCCGAGATATTGATGAGATAGCGCATATTGAGAACACAGAAAGAGTATAGTATTCAACTCTGATAGAGTCTTTTCACACATTTACATCTATTAAGGCTGGGGCAGCACATTAATGTGCTTTGGACAAAATAACTTGCGGGCCAGACGATGTACAGCTCCGTACTTTGGTCATACCAGATGGGACCGGCTTCAACAGTGATCAAGAGAGGATGCTTTCGCCTAGGCAATACACTAATCCCAAATAAGGTACTAAAAGCTACGCGTGAAGAATTGGAAGGCTAGGCTTGCGCCGGCGAGATCTGGTCTGTCACCCATTGGACCTTCCTTGGCGCCAGTTGTCAACACACCAACTCCATCCTTTCACTGTAGATTTATGGAAGGGGAGGTAAATTATCGCATAGGCTACGAGATCGGCTTGTACGTCCCAAATGGCATCGTATACAAAATGGGCAGTTTAAATTTTCGTGCAATCGGTGAAGATTGAAATCGGGACTTGTCGCATAACGCGTACTTTGAAGTCGTTAAGATGTTTCCTAGGCCGGATATGCATTAAGTACTATTTACAACAAGCGTAGGGATAATTTGAGGTGATGGAAGGTCTTGTCATCATCGTTGAAGGGCGTAGTAGTGCTATTGACATCCTAATTATATCGTCATGTGGTGTGAGGAAAAAATCTCTCCAAATGTAAGGATTCCTCAAATAGCAAACAATAGGTTCATTCACAAGGCTTCGCACAACCTTTACTATAATTCCACTACAATGAGCCGCGAATCATCCCACTAATGGATCACGGCGGGACGTCCTTAATTAATCCGTGTTTTGCAAAAATGTTTACCGTGCCGTGCCTTTTTGCGATGAAATAATATAATATTCTCAAGAGAAGTAGAAAAAGGCATGCGGGAATGCCTTGTTGCCATTTCTTTTCTTACAAGCAGCTTTTCTTACAACAGCTAGCATAAGCTATGGTTCCTCCACCGCCAAAACTGAGTTGGGGTGAAAGCTGAGCTCATTATTGACGAAAAGACTCGGTACCGGCGTTACCCTCTTCCCGGAGCACCTACCCATTACGCTCTAGGGTATATGATACAATAAGGATCCTACCATCCATTTCCTTCCCAGTTTTCACCAACAATCACTATAAACCCTGAGGGATGCCGTGTACCACAGGGTGAACTGATTGCATTATGATACCTCTGTATACGTTTAATATACACCAGCAATATTTGCAGCCTACATAGTACTTATTACCTGTTACCCTCTCTTGCGTGATTCTTACCAATTAACCTACGAAGGGGTCTAATTGAGGAAGTTGATTGCCCTTTTCTAATTTGATAAATGCTCCTCATACCAAAGGGCCGTTCCTATTCCAGGAGAAGAATATTTACCGCTATGCTGAAGGTATCTGGCGCTGAGAAATTGTAAAAAAAACGTACACGGGTAGCGGTGCACAAAAGAGACGGAGCTGTGTGAGAGGCTTCGAATTGGGCTACTTCCTGCACGAATCAGGTTGTCATAGGATTCCGGAGAGAAGTCACTTGCCATTCTTTTTTTGAAACAGATTTGCCTTTCGGAGAAAGTCGGAATAATGATCTTATATTGATCTATAAAGTCGGCAAAGTTGGGAAAATTTTCCAGGTGCCTTTCGGTGCGATTCTCCCAACTCTGCCTTTATGAGAGCCATCGCGTTCCAGCCAACAATTGTGTATGTCCAGGCAGGCATACATTATGTTCATTTTTCTGTCTAAAAAAGATGTGTCTGCCTATTCTCCAACCATCTATACCCGCCTACAAAGGTTACCTCAAACCATGGCCAGCTCTCTGAGCTCATGATTACCATGAAAAAGTGCACTGATGTCTACATGTCAATCTGTCGAAGACAACGTTATCAATAAAGCCAACCAGCATGATCAGGTATGTACTCGAGATTTGGGAAAACTATTCAGGAGACCTCGACGGGAACAGAACATGCTCTTCGACTACTGGCCCATCAATTGCTCAGTGAGAATTAGCACATTGGGCGTCTGGTAGTTTAACACATTGGCGACAACGCGCGTTTTGGCTTTTTCGGCCGCGTGAGACCGGCGCGATTTTGCGAGCGCCGCCGCCTCAGGTAATCTAAGGAAATTTTCTAAGGGCACATACGCAAAATATGATCGAAAAAAAGCCAGTTAGAAGTATTCAGTGCGTGGAACCAACCCAGATTTAGAGTAGTGGGAATTTTACTGAAAGTCTTGAAATAGCAATGAAAAAGCAAGATTTGTCAGACCTACCTGCAATTGACGCCAAAAACAATTTTACCCTGTTTGTTTCAGTCAAAACAGATATGTTGTGATCTCATAGGTACAGTGCTCACTTTCACTACTCCTCCAATCTTCAGATCATGAAAAAAAGGGAACGAGAAATCATTCAAAGTAAAGATTTGCAATGGTCAGGAATCCTTATAAATTGAAGCATATTTGACCATTCTGTGGGCTACTATGTTCACAGTTATGCTAAGGTTTGTTCCATACGGTCAACACAAAAAAACTTGAAAATGAGTCGCGCGCGTGCGGAAAAAATAAATGTACTGGTGCAGGGCGCATACGTCCCGCGCTGTCCTTCATGGCCTGCAAAGTGCGGGACGTATGTGTCCTGCGCTGTCGTCAAAGTGTTAATGTAGCGTTGTGCCCGAAACTGGTGAAGGGCTGTCACGACAAGCGTGAACGGTGGATAATTAAAGCAATAGTCTCAGGACGAATTCGATTGGTTATGCGGTTGGTAGCGAAGTTATAGGTAGGAAGCTGACTGATGATGAACAAAAAGGGGAAGAAAAAGGCCGACGAGGCCTCAAAATGAGAGCTCCCCCTCCATAGCTCAGAAATGAAGAGATGGATGGGGTGGACGAGCTGTCTGAACTACCCGCGCCCCCATTGCGATTGCTGACAAGTAGCTGCAGTGCCGTGCTGTTTGCCAGCGATTGCCATTGGGGCGTAATGCGTCATCAGGTGATTGCAAGCAACCCGAGTAAAACCATACTGCTTCCGCAAGGCCAAGTAGCCGCAAGGCCAAACGTAAGTTGCTTCAAAGGATCGACCTAAATTAGGCCGGAGTCCCGAAACGAATGCGCAAATACCTGCGCATCCAACCTCGTACTCTGCACGACGGCAAAGGGGATGTGCGTACAGTGCCCCGTACGCACCTCCTCTGTCGTCAGTGATTCTCACCGTTTTAGCGGCGTT
>KZ345365.1:19009-44084 GCA_002352805.1 Teladorsagia circumcincta
ATCATCCCACACCATTAGCATCAATTTTTTAGAACCCTCCTGAGACTGTTGCTTTAAACTTTGTCCCCATACGCAGCTGTGTCGTCACGTCGCGATATACCTTCTCTCCTGTACCGAGGTTGGTTGTAAGTGCGAATTACCCATACAGGTGTCAATCAGCTTTCAACCAAAAAACATTCGTAATATTGATTTTTCCGAACCGCCGCCATGTGTACTGCTACTGTATTTTTGCTGAACAGCACAGCACATGTAGCGACGTCCTCCGAACACCCATATCGCCCAAGCCCTTCAATGCAGCTGAATTGAGTAAGAATTGATCGAGGTGGTCTTCCTTTTGTCGCCTGCGATGATGGAGATATGTAGGGATGGCACACACGTGGATGAGGTAACAGAAACAGACGATTTCGATTCGTACCTACCCGTCCTCCAGTTCATATGTATTTGTGAGATGTCCCGCGGTGACCTTAGCTGGATGAATGATGGGGTTCGAGGGGAATCATTTGAAGCGACAGTCTCAGTAGGGTTCTAAAAATTCTGTGCTATGGGGTGAAATGATGCGCTAGCCCTAATCAAGACCATAGGATTTGTCACTATCCAAAAAACCACCTTTGGAAACCGCAAAAAAAAAACAGGAAGACGCCATTGACAGGGGCATTGCAAATATCTGAGGGAACGCCCATTTGCCAACTATAAATGGCTGTGGGTCCTTGCTCGATTGCTGATCGATATCCCCACTTCAAAATTATTGCCGCGTCTTTTTCATTGGTTTTACTTGCTCATTTCATTTGATTGTTGTATTTCTATTTTTGTACTGATGCATATGACTCCAATTGTATTAGGTCAAATGCGGTTGCAGCCGCATTTGACCTAATACAATTGGACGAGTAGTCTGGCGAAGCAAGCTACTCCAGACTACTCGTCCACCAGGTGAAACCTGTTAAAAGACTTTGCGGCGACTTTCTTTGTTTTTTTTTCCTTTTTACCAGTCAACCCTTACCTACGACTTGGTTTCCGGACGCTTAAGTCCTCGAATTTGTTCTGGGAGCGCCGCTCCAAGATCAAGCACCCTGTAGCGGGCGCAGTTATAGGACGGTAGAAGCCCATGAAGCGCTGTGCTCGATTACGACCATCCATCAAGAATAGGAGCTTTGCTACCCGTCATGAACCTTTCATGGCTACTTGCCCATATATGAAGAGAATTCGCGGAAAATTCTGTAGACTTGCAGAAATAACATCATGAAAAAATGAAAAAAAAAGTGTAAAAAATGAACGGAAAAAAATTAAGCGTGTTGGTTCGAATAAAGAGGATGAAGAGTCGTTCAAAAGTGAAGTAAATGATACCGTACCGTACCGTACCTCTCGAGATTGCGTTGACGTTCGCTCTGCGTCTTCTTCATACGCCGTGTATGTTGCGAACGGAGACGAACGACTGACCACATCGGCTGATGCTTGTGCTCCGCCCACCGGCCACCACACTTGAAGTTCAGAAGTTGGAAAAGGTAGGCGCACTCAGGGAGGAAAAGAACTCTGCAATAGCCAAATGATCTGTGAAAATTTGCAACAGTGCAATAAATCGATCGAAGAAAGGAAAGCCGCCGGGTGCCAGCGAACAACCCAAGTCTAGCGGCTTCACCGAAAATTATGATTGTTTTTTTACAAAAGAGGTTCTAAGATATATCACAAAGAGTTACGGATCTAGAAGGGGCATAAGCTGCAAGAACAAATGTAATGAGATCTAAATAACAAGGAAAAGTAAAAAATGTTTTGTAAAGATAGTGTGAGTAGAGCAAGGAAGAAGTGGAAACGGTAGTTTTAGGGAAAAGTTAAAGTCCGAACGTGGTGTGCAGTTCTGAGTTATGTGCTCCGTTGTCCAAAGAATGGATAAAGATTTCGATCAGGTCCAAAGGTTCGTTCGAAATATCTGAATACATTGGGCGGAGCTACGCTTTTCTGCAGTGATGCTATGTTGTCAATTAAAAAAGCATTTTCATGTGGGAACGGAGAATAGCTCCAAACTGCCGCTATCCTCAACGAGGGATTCGATTCTCATCGAAGAAACTCTATAAAAAGGCGGAGGTGTTGAATTGCAAGCCTCACCGCCGGGCGAAGCTCTATTCACTTCGACAGACGCTGAGAATGACCAGATTCCTTTTGAAGACTGGCTGAGAATGTCCATAAGGTGATTTCCCCCATTCTGAAAATAGGACAATGCACAAAGGGTATTGCTAGGGAAATTTTGCAGAAGCAGCCGACCGCTGTCGCCGCGAAGGCGGTGCTTGCAAACCAGGGTAGGGAGTGCGGCTCGAGCAAAGTTCCAATGCCTTGTCGAGCACTTTGAAGCGGCGAAGAGGCCAGCTTGTAAACAGCAGCAAACTTACATATCCCATGCCAAACGAAGCTTATTTGGGGTGGGAGATCAGTTGAATCTGAATTGCGGGATATCACAACATGAGATGCCACGAGCGGTTCCGCGTGACTATCTAGCACAATCCAAAGGAGGAGGCAGAAGCAATGAGCCGGTCACGGAACTCAAGGGAGGAGTTTGCGATGAAGACAGCCTACTAGAATGTAAGGTAGAGGTGGCCTCTGGCGCAGGAATGATGAACCCGAGAAATGGGTCTCTCCTTCGCGCGTTGATTCCCCATCAAAGCGCCTGCCATCGTTGCCGCTCTCTTCAACGTTAACGCTTTCTATGCTAAAGGGCCAGAGTCAGATGGCGAGAAGGTTGGTGGGCAGCGTCGCGAACAGCCATGCTAGTCCGTCGAGAGCAGTCTCTTCGCTGCAAAATGCGCGTCGTCTCGCACCCTTGACAAGACCATTTACCTTTCGTTAGCGCATTCCCCCTCCGACGGAATCGCGGAATCCTCCATTACCAATAAGAGTCACGTTCAGCCTACTGTCCTCAAGGAAATACTGATGACTCTGAATGAAAATTTTCACGAAAAACTCAGCATATTGATAGGACACCGACAAGTAGGCTGGAGAGGTATTTTCGTGTCGTGAAGCTGCAAAACTGATTTTCATGCATAATGAGCAACTCTTATCACCGGATTCAAGATACTGGTATGAGGATTGCCAAAAATTACAAGAACATAGTGCACGCATAGTGTGTGATATTGCTAGAGATTTGAGCAAGATTGAACCTTGCTCTTCTCAATTCTTCTTTGTGTTCACGGGAGAGGAATAGTAGTATAATCAAACTACGGCTTTCTCCAAAGCCCCACTACTTTAAGGTAAGTATCAAAATCAAATTGTCGTAGTAATTCCAGTTACAAGGCAATCCCAGTATGAAATGGGTGCATAAGAGCGTTCAGTAGTGAAACAGGGGCTGGGCAGTACTGTAGAAGAGAAAAAGAATTTCCCCAAGAAAGAGAAATTCCTTATGTTTCGGGCGAGGCGCCTTCTCTCCAGGCCATTTTTCACTTTCGCATGGAGGAGGAGCATGTTCGGACAAGTTTTTGCCGCAACCGCGACAATGAAGGCGGGGCTTGCAGGGAAGGGTGGGGATTGCGGGTCGAGCAAACTATCAACGCCTTTTCGCGCATTTTGAACCAGCAGAGAGGCCACGGTATCAACGCTTGTACCGCCGGGCTAACACGGTAGCGAAAAAAAGGAAATTGTCAGAAACCCGGAAAGAGGACCTCCTATACGGTGTGGAGAAGTCTCAAAAGCATACAGCGAGATAAGAGATAATGCGAAAGAGAGGAAAGATCTCCGACCTGAGAGACAGCAGATAAGTAATCGAAGGAGTGGGTAGGCACGGACCTTTTGGGCGGAGCTTCATCCAAATCCTAAGCGCTTAGCGACTTGGTGACGCATTTGTTGACGCGAAAGTGGCGCGACCACTGCAATGGTGGCACCTCTGTCCACGGGAGGGGTTCCCCCATTTAGGCATACTCGACCCTTGCCTTAGAATTCTTAGCCTTCCCTGAAACTTTCACAGATCCCCCCTCTGTACTTCTTAGATAATTGGCGGTAGATGTACCGACGAAGGTGCTATGCCATCTTCTTCAGGAAGCGAATAGTGAACCGTGACACCCGATGATCAGAAGGAGGTGCTTGGAGTATACATAGAAAAATTCTTCTGCAAAGCAAAGTGAGAGACTACTAGATGAAGACAGTCGTGATCTATAATTGGAGCAAAGGTTTCTAGAGACGTACATTTGATCCATGACGCTGACGATGCGGACATTTGCAGTGAAAGAAGGAAATTCCAACCGCATTTTTCGTTGATGTCACGACGCTGCAAAATTCGGGCGGTACTAGCCAGGAATGGTATCCCTCACTCATCTCCCCATAGAAAATTTAAGCAGTGTTTGCCGGGAAGCTTCTGTCCGTGGGAGGAGGAACATGGATTCAAAGGATTGTGGCTGATAATATGCAGTAACAGTCCTATCAGGTTGTCTCATAAATAGTGTCGTTTTTTTCAAACGCACATTTTTCTTCGAAGACTTCATTGTTTCATAAGGTCCTATACACAAATCGATAGGAAATTATCCGCTCTAAAAGCTGTTCCAATCCGCTTCCAAAAGTATTGCACCTTGTGTGAATTTCAGGCATGCAAAAAGGGAAGCTCCAGTTGACAAAATTTTGCCAAACCGACAGCTGGCCCTAACTCTAATTCCCTGAGAGAAATTAATCAGTGGTGTACCACTTACTTTCTTATGACATCTTCTCAACATTCCGCTATATTTATTCCCAACAAGTCGTGTCGCTCCTTCTCCAGAACGGGTTTTCCTCCAGAACTCGATGACCAAACACCAACTATTGGGATTAGGCCCTGAATTCTTTTTTCAGCCGAGACATTGAAAAACTAGTGGAATTTTGAAAGCAAGTCATGTCGAAGTTGGGAATGTATGCCTAATTGTTTTCTCTCCTTTTCAAGGAATATTTTTTCCAAAGCACTGCGGTCATTTTCGTGGACTGAACACCTTATTACGCAGGCCTGGGATTCGGACCATTTCGTAACGAAATTAAATACTAATGTTATGGCCGAAACGAGCGACAACGCTAAACGACACTATTTATGAGACAACCTAATATTGTCAACTCAAAGCGGAACCAGTAAGAATTAAATAGATGAAGGTACAATTGCACATTCTTTGTGGGAGGTAAATTCCGAAGAATTTCAGTGTTCAAATGAGAAACGATAAAACCTTCGTGAACAAAAGAACCTTCCATTCATTATAGATCGTTGTTATCTTCAAGAGTAACTGTGAATTGCGTGCTCAGAAGTGACTTGGCGGGACATTCCACGTCGGTAGGAGCCAAGCTCGGTAAAATTGCTCATTTTACATCACCCATCCAGCGCTCCTCTTCCAATGAGGGGCTGACTTCTTTCGCTACTTCGATCGAAATAGATTAGTTTGCAGATGTGTGCAATGCTCATGCCAATTAGCGGTGGAGTTTGATGAAAAAACGGGCTTAAAAGTTGCCGGTAATAGACCAATAATAAGCTTTCAATATGTAATGCATGAGAAGTCATCTTTCTTGCGGCCGTCGAAAGAAGTGAGTTGAAAATTTGCGTTTTCATGTCTCCCTCGTTTCCGCTTGACTTCTACTTGTGGAACTTTGCAAGGCAAGCTTCTTTTCGAGCCACAGTAAATTTCCACCATTAGCACCTATAGCAATTCGAGATTTTCTATTTCATTAAGGGACTGTGGAGGGTCCGCGCAAGCGCGAGCTGACCTGCACACGTTTGGAAGTGTCACACATCACGATGAGACACGGTAAAGTATTTGTACATATCGTTATCTGAAATTAGGGAAGTTTCGATTGAATTGATTCCGGAACTATATATCAGTCAAAGCCTTCAGCCTCACGATCCATTACCGAAGTCGGCTATCCGGCTCATCACGTTATGTTATTTGTTAGCGCTGATAAAATGTGGATAGTATACCATCAAAAAACATGCTAAATCGATCCGGTGACATATCTATTAGGAACAACTGCTTCAATGCGAGAGGTGTGGGTACGAATTCCGCCTACAGCGAAGAATTTGCCCATAGTTCACCATCATTGTGCTACCTTTCGAACAAACTGTTAGGATTTTGTCCCGTCTACATATGCAATGTAGCTTTTACTGCCATGGTTTGACTAGAAAGCAACGATCATGATCATTCATGACGTTAGGAATTTGTAGGATAATTGGATACATAGCACTACAGTACATCATACAGTACATTTGAACTTACAAGGAAAGGCTCCCACGTCGTCACAGCCTTTGAAGGAGAGATGCATACCAGGAGAGACACATACCACTAGAAGTGCCTTTCAACGCTAATCTCAAATCTACCTTCCGGATCTGCTAAATTTCTTCTGATTTTCTGATTTCTCTGATTGGATTTAGGAAACAAAACAGGGCAACGGTAGGGGTCGGGTTTAACAGTCAAAACATCGTAGGATCGGTCCCTCACCATGATTACTGTTTTGCATTCTCCAGCAATTCAGCAATATAGGCTATGAAAACCCTTTTAGCTGTTTTGATTGTTAACTGCTGTTTTTGACCGCAGCTCGCCTTGCAAAGCCAATGAAATGGTGCCCCGGTAGCGTAACTGGTAGCGCACTTGCCCGGACAGCAAAAGGTGCGGGTTCGAGTCCCGTCTGAGGCGAAAGTTTTGTACACTACCCAGCATTCTTGTAAAACCTTTTAACTCCGTGTCTCAAGAATGGAATACTGCACGATAAGGGACCGACCTTACGACGTTTTGATTGTGGGTCTCCACCGCTATCATTGCGCGATTCTCATATCTCCGTTCAGAGGATCGTTTAGCAAATTAGGAAGGTACATAGATTTGAGATCAAACTTCGAACGCACGTCTAGAGGTATACATCTCTCCTTGAATGGCCATGGCAACCTGGTAGCCTGTCCTTCTTAGCTCCACGCACGACGCAAAGAAAAATTATTGCTCAGATAAACGATGGAGAGGCAGCACAGTACTTACATTGCCTCAGAAGCTTCACGCCAAGGTTTATCACACCGGTTTAGGTAATTCTTGAAAATTCACGACACTGTTTCCGTGAAAGCAACACTGAAGCCACGCCACAGCCTAATACCTCTAAAGTCCGTCGCGAGGGAGAGGGGAGTTTAAACGACAAAACTTTGAGAAGTTTACAGAATTCGTGAACATTTTCCAACTTTTCAAAAATCTGCTTTCTTCCGTGTCATTCCTGGAAACAACTATTTTCCCCCTAATGCGACACCGTCCTAAATGAAATCAACCGTGCGTTGGGATTTTCCCGATACACGGTAGACCCTGCTTCACACCCATCATCACAATCATGAATCGATTTCGAATCCAGTAAGGAATGAAGGGATAAAACACTTATCGTCAACCGCCCCCTTCTCTGGATGTCCGACGCCACTGGCTCCCATTGAAATCGGGAGGACCATTTCGAATGCGACTGGAATGCATACAGGGCTTTCTTATGAAAATGTTCTATTTCTATCATGCCAAGCAAGTCAGTACGGACTCGGAAAGGACGCATGGTTACAGTGGCATGGGTGGAATTCCTTCCGGGATATGGTCTGAGGACCCTGACGTTAGGTAGTTCCACTCCACCTCCACCTGCGAGAAAGAGAACTGGGTAATATGTAATATGAAAAAAGCAATGCGGCTGTGTTTTATACCAGTCAATGTCGCAGTTTTACACGACACTTGATTCTTATGTTAGTACATCCGCATGTTGAAAACAACTTTTTCTTGAAGCTCGGTCAATGATAAAGGGCGGCAGGTGGTTCCGAATTACCCAATGCTATTTATTTTATGACGCTACATTCTTTTTGCATGCATCATTTATAACCTAGCATGCAGATACATCAGGAACCTCTGTTGACTGATTACTCCATCAGAATGGCTGGTGGTGAATTGCAACCTGTACAATGACGGGCATTCTGTCATGGTGACGGGACTTTTGCTTCTGCGCTTTGACGTCTGCCTGACTTTCACGTGGGATTTGTTGTATGATAATGCTCCAGCAACGGAACACAAGTTAACCTTGCCATGATGCCGAACCAAGTTTTTCCTTGGTCAACCTCCGTAAGCATTCATTTCAACTTCAGCCTTTCATTGGCCGGATTGCGGCAATGAGCCTTCCCATCCAGATGCTGAAGTCGTTCACATATGTAAGTGACTCACTCCCCCCCCCCCCCCCAGAAACGCTCACTCGCCGTGGCTTCCCTTGTTGTTCCAAGTCGCTCTAGCCGGGTCCGGCATGGCGGAGACAAGTTGTTAATTAGAAGAGACAGAAATTGCGTCCTAGTGACAAAATATCCTTTGCTAGTGAAGGTTCTCTTCCGGTTCTTTCGAACTGACTGTTTGTTGTGGCCTTGCCGCCCACTCACTCAGATGAGATGCCCGTGTTAGACAGTGTTGCCTTCCTTTAGCACAACTGGCAAGAGTGCAAGAGGTTCAGCATTCTAACAGAAGTTCCAGTTTCGTAAGAAGCGAAAAGGGGGCGAGCAACAAGTGCGCTGCAAAATTTCTCCTTCAGCCATAGCCTGCTGCACTCTAAACATCGCGACCTAAGGATATCCGCGGCCTACTCATCGATAACACTGTTATAGTGGGACAGGTTATCTGTACGTTGCGTAGTGCCCAACGGGCTCAAATTTGAGATTCAAATGAGGCCTTTCAAGGTTTTTCTGCAATGTGGTTGTGGAAAGGAGAAGGGTTAAGTTTTCAGAGCGGTCGTGGAGATGGAGGTCTAGAGGTCGTGTAGTAATTGTGTGGAAGTGGTCATTTCGACATTCCTTTGGCAACTTTTCACGTAAAGCTTGCGGACTATTAAGACATGATGAAGTGGTTGGTGGCGAAGGGTTCTGGGATGGAGGCGAAGGTGGTGATGGAGGTAATGGTGAGAATCATTTCAAGATTTTCTGAGGATGGGGGGTCTAGGAAAATTAAGAAATTAAAAAAGTAGAACGACAGGCGATTGATTTTGTAGCGGAAATTGCAAGAAAGCTCGAAAAACATTTTCTGCTCACATATCGCTCTGGGATGATTATTTAAGAAAGGGCGACATCAGCGACACCAACCTAAGAGCTTGCAAGCCTGAGAGACAATAATAGTGTCCAGGTTCCATTTCAACGATCCACATTTTTTGTCGAAAATTCGCAATCTGGCGGTCGGTTCAGTTTCACTAACATCGTATTGGGTTCAAGAAGAGTTTGCTTTCAAGGTTTGCTGCCCGATGCGGGGAGGGGCATTCGCCACCAACGGAAGAAAATGTGTTAAAAAGTAATGTCCATCAAAGCTTCAGGTAGCTAGCAAAGCTATATATGTAGCCACATGTTTATTATGTTACGATAAAAGTCTTCACTATGAGAACCCCCTTCTTGCCATACAAACCCCTCCAATCAGGTGTCGACCTCACAAGTGAAAGTAAGCACGAAGTCGTCATACGCATGAAAAAGAGTTTTCGCGTGTGGGCTCTGCAACAGCCCTCATGCGACTTCTATGTCAGTCGTATTCACGTTATACATGAAGATCAACCTTCAGACATATGTTGTTAAAAAAGCACTTCCTGACGTCAGCTGTTGGACATGGTGCGTTCAACGCCTGCGTTCGGATATTTCGCATGTTATTCCGCTGTCTTTAAGTGCGACAGGTAAGTGCTTCCGTTCAAAGAACAGGCGGAAAAAGCTCTCAAGAGGACGAGAGAGTGACAAAAAGGACAAGTTGTAGAAACATAGTTGAGGGCATTTTGAGATGGCCAAAGATTATAGTCGGCATGCGTATGTCCTTTTAGCAGACACCATCACCAGATGACAATCTGATGTTACCCACGTCCACGTGAGAAGGTCCTTTGATCCGTACAGTTCCCACAACAAGCGAATGGAACGCATGCTTCAAGCAATAATTGTTAGGCCAAAGTGGAGCAAAAAATGAAAAAAATGTTGCCACTCCAGTGTACCTTTTTCTGACATTGAACGATCGCCTTGGGATGAGCAAAAATCGGATACTTGTCCAATTCAGAGCTCTAGTGATGCTTAAACGCGGATTAGTATACGCCAAGAAATGCGTTGGCTAGCTAAACTCAAATTCAGTGTTTTGATCTTCTAGCAATGATTATTAGGCCAAGGTAGAGCAAAGAATGGAAAGAAAATTGTGATGAGTGATCTTGAAAAGAGGCTTGGTGCGCTAAATAAGAGCCAGGAGCTAATCTCTGGACCACGCAGCAGGAAATGGCACCACTGGTCTCAGTATAATATAGAAACTTGTATATAATTAGCAGAAGTGCTGGTTATGGGTGAAGCTAGCATAGCTGCTTAACAGCACTTACACGGATGACATGATCAGCCGGTTAGCCGACATCAGCAGTGAGCCGCGAGGCTGAAAGCTCTAGCAAATACTGAAATAACTTGCTTTTGATTATTCACTGTTGTTTTTGGACGCAGAGGGCGATGAGGAAGTTATAACAAGAATACTGCTTT
Organism: Teladorsagia circumcincta; assembly: GCA_002352805.1. Classification (NCBI taxonomy): domain Eukaryota; kingdom Metazoa; phylum Nematoda; class Chromadorea; order Rhabditida; family Trichostrongylidae; genus Teladorsagia; species Teladorsagia circumcincta. The sequence goes on from KZ345365.1 coordinate 29,445, forward strand.
ATGGACAAAACTTTGAAAAACACATAGATGGCCAGATGTGAGTGAAGCAGCACCAAGACTTGCTGCCATGCTCTCTCGCTGTATTCGAACGAAACGATTTTCAAGAGAAATTTGAGTGCGGATGTCATTGCGTAGGCCAATCATCAGCTTCTATTATTGAAAGTGAATGTGCAGGTAGTGCGTGGAAATTGAAAGAGACTAGATGAGAATAGCCATAGTAAATAGCTCAGGGAGGCCAAACAACCCAGAATAGAGTTCATGTCCACCGAAAATTCATTAACGGAAAGTCAGCGCTGAGAGAGTGAGAGAAGGATGAACTGCTTGAGGAAACCTGGAAAGTGGAATTGGTTGTCGACTCAAAAGAGATGATTTAAGGAGATTCCCACGATAAGGTCAAAGAGGGGATACTCACCTAGTGACAAGACAGGCGGACTCCTGAGGACGCGAACGATACGCGACTCCCTGGAAAGGATAGGGCTCCAACGACCTAGCACTGCTCTCCCCGCGCCGCTATTGGCGCGGCGTCCATCGCCATTCGCCGCAGGTCTCCAGCCGTTTAGCAGAAAGAACATTAGCATTGAAGAGGGTAGCACCGATGGGACAATCATCAGTGCAGATATCAACGGGTAAGGGAGGGGCCCTTTTCTCGGAAACTTCGCCATTTCTCATGGTTGTTTCTTCATTCCGGCGCAACTGACCAAGTTGGTCGTCACAAACTGCATTCTGATCGTAACTCTGCCATTAATAATGGCATCACCGAATAGAATGCGGTCCAGGATATTCAGGCCTTCGGTCTACACCAAAACCGCATCCCTGGCACAAGGCTCGGCTTGAAGTATACAGTAGCGGTCAAAAGTGTTTGCCAGACCGCTGTTTCGCGCACTGTTCTTTCTCACGCAAAGAATTCGCTTCAATTTTTATCATGCACTCATGCATCATTACTTGGAGATTTTGAAACTTTGAATCTTGGAGATCAGCGATATCAAAGGGAAACTTCTCCGACTACTCATCGAATTTTTTCAAGAAGAAGAATAAAATGCATGAAAAACTGCTTCGGCGAACACTTATGAGCGCTACTGTATTTACACACAGGTTGATCACAAATTACGGTAACAAGATGAATTGATCATGAAAAATCAATACAGCATAAAAAAGGCAATCGGAAAACAACTTCATCAGTTGAAGATTGATAGACAAAGAACAAGGTTTCTTTCCGAATTGGCCGACGTGTGCAGTGACAAAGGAGCGGAGTGTTTCGGTGAACTACCGTCCACTCACCGCGGAGTGATAGCAGTAAACGGTGATTTCATCCCAGGCGAGCAGCTAGGGATTGGGCCTTTCTGCGCTTATGGACCTTCACCTAGACAGGCTTTCTGATGCTCCGAAATTTGCGATCGAAATTGTCATGGTTTAATTTCACAAAAGCACGCTGCGTCGCGGTATTTTGTGGCTACCCTGTAGAACCGCTACTATTTGAGGCCCAAAAAAGAGGCTTCAAGAAAGTGCAGGACCATTCACAGTGTTGGACTGTAGGACTACTACAGGAAAAGGCTGATGATTTCCTGACAGAAAAGCTGATATTTGCAAGTACTAGTTTCTTGTCTTTAGAATAACTTTGCACATATCAGAATTGACTAGGAAAGCACCTTACAACGATTCCAAAAACCATGGTCCTATAGTCACAAGCAATTGGGCGAAGAAGGTTACTTTTACTATTCGAAGAGACTTGATTCAGCATAAGGGTAGGAAGAAAATTACATCGAGAAAGCACTGAGGAATCCGAAATTTACCGAAAAAAAAAACAGACAACAATTAAAACTACGACGGATCGGTCGATAGCGTAACCTCTGAGGTAGGTGAGCACAAACCACGAATGTTGTGGAACTCCTCCCACCTGAGATACATCACCCGTCAGGATGATTTGTGTGAGTGCAATGGCAGTCACCGCTCTGCACTCATAACTAATCACCACGTGGAACGTGCGCTCAGTGACGCGGTCGTGTTAAGTGCCAGCGCGTGATATCTACAAAGTGCAAAAAGTTGTCTAAAAATTAGCGTTCCCGAGCAAAATAGAAGCACCCATTTCCAATTTTCTTGTTGAGGAAAATGATTCCGCGGGTGGAGAATTTGTGATGCATGTGCGACATTATTTCATTTTTAGTGAGCGGTAATACCACATCAAATTCTGAAAGGTTGCACTCTTGAAGGATAATGGTCCGAGAGCCGCTCTTATAAAACGAATTCACAGCCATCGCTTCGGCTTTGGTAGAGATGTAATTGCGAGAAGCGCTTTTACATCTGGTAATAATTTATAGTATTAGAATCGAGAATCGGCGCTGGTATACTTAAAGGCAAGATTCAGGATTAAATTGATGGGAAATTCCACTCTAGAGTGAAAGTAGGAGTGGGAGGTGGACCGCCGGTGGGGAGAAAGAAAAAAATTGTGAAATAGGCAGGAAATAGGGGCATTTTGCTCTACGCTGTGGAGAAGTTCAAAAGACCGTCAGAGAAATGAGAGATAATGTGAGCAGGGAGAGTGGTAGAGAAGTACGAGTAGAGAGAGCATAGCAGATCAATATTGCGACGCAGACAAGATATCGAACGGTGGGCGGAGCATGACTGCACTGGTGGAGTCGTCCGAAGTCACTAGCTCCTAGCGTCCGAGTAATGCTTTTGGACGTAGGAATGTAGCGCGACCTCTGCACTTGCGTACCTACCCATTCTACCCATAGTCAAAGGTTTGAGTAAGTCTGAGCCCGAACTTTGCCTTCAAGGGGGGAGGGACGCGAAAAACCCACACACCCAACATTTCTCTCCCTTAGCCCCCCCCCCCCTCAATCACTCATACACTCCCATCCTCTAGCCCATCCTCTAGTCCCTTCCGCAAGGCCTACGAACAGAGGATGGGAGTGAGTGAGTGACTTTCATTTTCAATTTTCGTTTCTACGAATAGGCTTTGGGAAAGGAGCTATAGGATGAGAGCGAGTGAGTAATTTTTATTTTCGCTGGAGTTCCCGCCCTAAACCCTCTAAGTACACTAACGCCCTAAAATCATTTCTTAGCTTGCTGCGAGAGCGAAACCTCTGCTCTTTGAAAACTTTGGCTGGATAGTTCGAATTCACTGGGTACAGTAATCTGCCCGTTTAAGAAGCGGATATACGAGTTTAATCTAAAACCAGCTCATAAGCAGCCGAATGTAAAGGAAAGCTAAAGGGATACTCGAACTGACCTATTGATTCCCTCCTTTTGCATTCTCCGCCACGACTCTGAGGTTCGCTACGACTTCAAATGACTACGTCCATATCCCACAGTCAGGGTAGGCGTGTAAGCGGAAGTGACGTGGCTGCCGCCGCACTTGATAGAACTTCGTGGATAAGCTGCTTCCAAAACACATCGCTGGATGGGTGTATGTCATATGGCGCGGCAGCCGCTAATCTTCACAGGGTACTGAGGTTCAAATTATTTTCCCGCGCGCGCTTTTTTGAGTCTTCGTGCTAGCACTGAGCCGGTCCGTGAATACGAGTGTGATCAATGGGGGGCTACATTAGGAAATTGATTAACACGTTGACGACAAGGCGCGTTTTAGGATTTTGCGCCGCGTAGGACCGGAGCAATTTTGCACGCGCCGCCGCCCCACACCAAATGTGTGAATCTTGAACTGTAACTGCGCAAAACTTGGATCGAACAAAATGTTTTTGGTGATACTCGATGTGGTGAATGTAAAGGAAGGTGCATTTGTAAAAAAATCGATCGGAATGACGATTATGGTAACGAGAAGGCCAGTTTCGTTGCTTTCGCTGTATTCAGCGTTGAAATTATTTTTGACATAGTTGCCCCCTTACAGACATAAATGGTGCTATATGTATAAGTCTGTACTTACTCCTACTACTCATTCTTATGACCAAACTTATGAGAACACAAAGAAAATTAGGAATGATTTCAAGTGAGTAACTCGAAAGACTTAGAAAACCTTGGCTAAAATGAAGCATAGTCAACTAGTGGGTGAACCTCGCCATAGATAGTCATAATATGGTGGGATCCATTGAACAGACACAAAAAATTAGAAAATACACAGCACATGCGCGAATAAAATGGAGTATTTGGGTGTGAAGCGCATGCGCTGCACACGGTCCCACACGGTGCACAAAGTGTGCAGCGCATGCGCATCACAATGTCGTCAACGTGTTAAGAATCAAGGAAGATGTGATCAATTTGAGCCGTGCAATTACCGTCACAGGTAAAAATGATCAACGATTTTCATGGCTTGTGTTTCTACCCCTTGAAGAAGTTAGGCGTTGAAGTTGCTTTCTCATGAAGGCGAATTATCTGCATCTCGCTCATATGTGACTCTGGTCGAGGTGAACGGTCCGTCTGACCTAGTGAGAAACGGTCCGTCTGACCTAGTAAGACGGGAGTCGTATTCGTGGGTGTTAACATCACGCGGGGCGGAATGGAGTCGTAAGGAGACCCCCAAAAAAGTTTTTTTCTGAAAAAAAAAGAAATCAGCTGACGTGACGGCTGACCCCAAAAGAAACTGGAGATCTTGATCGGAAACTTTGATTTTAATGAGTGAGGGCCACAATATGATTCATGATTAGTACTGAAGAGGACGTTTCATACGTGAGGGTTTAATGCATACGCTTATTCTCAGTAGCAGTATGTTGCATTATTGAAAGCTGCCACAAACGTTGGATTGTCTCTTTTTGAACTCCGACCCTTGTTCATATTTGAAAATCTGCGCGCGGGAAAATGATTCGAAACGCAGAACTCTGTGACGTTTAGCGAAAATCGCGCCATATGACCGCCTCCCTCGCTGGATATCAGCGAACCATGCTGGCAACAGCTTACCCACGCAACTTCTATCAAGTGCTACCTCACTGTCGCTTACCCGCCTACCCTGACTGTTGGATACAGACTGTATCTCATAAACTTCACCGACTCGAATCATGCTCGCTATGTAAGCAATCCTAAAATCCTTTCACCACCCGATAATCAACTGTTGAGACAAGAGCCAGTCCTTCTCGATTCTTAGCCCACTCCTATCGTTTTTTCTTCACAGTTGGACCACTTGACATCCTCGGCTTCAGCCTGCGACCAATATCGAATCATCCACCCACTCCTTTAGCGCTATATTTTCGCTATTTAGAGTTTACTGTCCAAATTTGAAACGACTTGTATTGTATTGTAGTGCATCTCCAGAAAAAATTAGAGATTACCCAAGAAGGTAGTAAACAATTTACCGGAGGCTTTAGAATAGGCAATAAAACTTGTTTGAATGTAATGTTTGAATGTATAAGTTAGGCTGTGCGCATTTGAAAGAGGAGCCTTTAGAATCATACATACAGCTGTCAAGGAGAGCTGAAGCCAGTGAGGGCTCCCAGCTTTTAGGGCGATGTGAAACTTTGCCAATTGAGGGATTCGATAGCCTCCGCGGTCGCGTGCGGTACCAGCCCATTGAGCAATTCACTGGCCGCGACGCGACCGCGGATGCTAGCAAATCGCTCGATTGCAAAGTCTGACATCGGCCTCACGAAATTTGGTAGGTAAGTTGCCCAGCCTTCTGGAAATGTGCAAGCCTAGGGAAGGCTTATAGTAACTATAAGAGTAGTGTCGTTCTTTTTTCTGCGAAAAAAAGATGAAGTTGTTTTTTATGATAACTGCTGCTTCACGCCGCAGTTCGTTTTCACAAGAATGCTGAGTTATGGGGAAAACTTTCGCCCCAGCCGGGATTCGTACTCGAATCTCTTGCTTTCCGAGCAATGGTGCTACCAATTGCCCAGAAAGCTTTGTTCTTTTGCCCATAACTCAGCATTCGTGTGATAAATGAAGTTGTATTTCGCCAAAATAAACATTCCACTAATTAGTCAGCCCGAAGGCTCGAAATGGAAGAACAGAGATTATTTTTACCTTCCTCGCTCATACCCCTGCAACATGCAGGAATCTTTTTAAGAATGTGAAGCCAGCTGAAAGACTTCCCTGGTCTTGATAAATGTAATGGGAAATCACATAAGTAAATAAACACGAGACACTCCTTTAAAATAAGAACAGAATGAATAACAATTCTATTTTTGCATCCACATGGATTGGAATTTTCCAAGAGAACGACCTCACTTTTTCATTCGAACACATGTGGCCCTGTTAAGAGAACAACTCGGAGGATAAACTGCCGCACAACGAGTCTTTTTTCTTAGGAGAACATTAATTTAAAAGGTGAATGGCACCATTGGCAATTTGAATTTAATGGGGAAATTAGTTTTAAAAAGCAGCAAATGCATGGCAATAAATAAGAATTGAAATTTGCTACCGAATGTCAGATTGATTCCGTACCCATCGAATTCATTGCAAGCTTACTCCCATGAATGTGGAATTCAAATCGAATCCTGGTGAGCCCTGGTGAATAAAAAAAAACTAAAAATTGTTTGCAAAAGTCTATCTGAAAAATAGTAATATAGCATGTCGTCATAAGTTGGTGTGCGCCATGCATTTGAGAACTGCTGGTTGATTGTAGTAAATCATTCTACTTCGCCATCTTATTCACAGGAAATTTTAACTGGCTTGACCATATGCAAAAGAAAGGAGGGGAAGCAATCAATTGAATAAAAAAACAACCCAAATTGAGACGAATTCCATGACGAAGTGAAAACGCAAGTGAAAATCCGTTCGTATGAGAATCAAATAAGATCGAATGCTAGCCCTCGAGCCACCCAGTCTTTATCCCTCTTCATTAAGTCTTGAATGGAATGACTAATATCGCACTACGAATCGAGAGAGAGGGGGGGGGGGGCATACTCTACATCAATTCATGCCGCTCACAGTAATTCCAATTTGGCAACGGTAGGCGGCACGGACTCGAGAGAGGTTCACTCCTCCTCTAAGGTCAGGTCACCAGAGCTGCGAGATCATTGAAGCCTAAGGCAATGCTTGAGCTTGGGCTTACAATAGGGATCTTTCAAGGCGATCCGCCCTTTTTGGAAGCGGTTTCTTGCATATTTTATGAACGCATGTTGGGAATACAAAACCATGTTTCTTTCTCTTTAAATGGTTTTGGCAGTGCCAAAAAAAAGTGTAATGTACTGTTAATGGTTCGATTCGCGTTGGTGACTAAAATTTGCATTTGGGTTGGCCGATACTTTGATAGATAAATGTTTGCTGGCTGTCTTATAACATTTGGTGTTTTCAATTCATTGAAAATGAATCCGATTTCGCTACATGCTCTTCGAGGAAATGGCCAACGGCGAGCGGTTTATTAGTCCAGTTATCAAGAAAATGAGAAGATTTTGTACGAGTAAAAACCTTCCAATGAAATGAAATAAAATGCAAATGAATTCCGATAGCGTGTTTGCAATTCCGGCATATTCCGAGAATCAGTTTGTGTAGAGAGGAGAGAATAAAGTTTCATGAGGGGATCTATGTACTGGAAATGGTGGCATATTGAAGAGCGCTTCGTGAAACTCCGCTAATTATCAAAGGCAGTGGCTAGATAAACCATTAGAGGCAGTGAGTACGGTAGTGGTTAAAAGTGTTCGCCGGAACGTACTTCGTACATAATTTTGTTCTCACTCGAACTATTCCTTTCAAGTATTGATATGGTAGTTCATTGGTATTTTCGAGCCCATGTTCCTGAAACCTCGAGTCAGGATCGGTTCCCAAAAGCCAGTCGCCCCTAGAGCGACAAAGAGGGGTTACCAAACGCAGGAGAGGTGACACTGTCGCGACTGTAAAGTGCGAGACAACGTTGCTAAAGCCTTGCCTCATGTGCTGCCGTGCTGCCAGCCTTATCAATTGCGGCATACTTGGTGTTTGCGCCCTCTCACGTACAACGTACTATCTCGCCTTTTCCCTCCCCTCGTAGCACACTGTCTCTCCCTCATACCACGGCCGGCCTCACAATCGAATTTTCAGTGTTTTATATGCTGCCTTTTGCTTCTGCTCCCCTCTAAAGTTCCTCATTGCACTTCTCACCTAATTTTCAAACAAAATAAAACTCTAACTCGATCATGACTCGTGCCTTTAAAGCGAGAAATTACGAGAAAGTGTGTGTACAGCATGGAAGTACATGCTCCAGTGGAAACAGTAGCCAGGAGCCAGAGAAACGATCTTTTTGCGGCCCAAGGTGCGCTAGTTGCAGCGCACCGGGCTTGCCAGTCCCCCCCCCCCCCCTCCGACGCTCCGCCTCCGCCTGTGCTCTGCCCCTAGCAGCACTATCGTTGGTATCACTGCAAAAGGGCATTTCGCTCTGAAGGTCGTACCATGCGATTTTTCCGTGAAATGCGCTAACAATCAAAGCATGGAGCTAGTTGGCATGATGGGACTATCGGGTTAACGCGCGAGAACGACCTCTAGTTGGTTGCTGGCTCGTCCATTATTGGAGGTCAACGGGCAAAGAAGGGAGTCCCATTTTTCGCGTTCTTGACGGATTTCCTTGCTTTTTTTTCGCCATTAGTGCATTATTCAGCACCCCCTTGGTGCATTATGCTACATTTGGAGGTGGAAGGAGGCCTTTTGAAACGACGGACCGTCGAAACGTTGGCCGAAAAAATGTCTTGCTTAACAACCTCGAGGAAGAAGTGTAATTACACCAACAACGATGGAAATGACGAGGTTTTAAGATGAGAGGACATTCCTCTCCGTTGCCCCATCATTGGCACCTCTGCTTTCATATTTAATCACTATCAAACAATCTTGACCGCTGCCTTTGGTGTTTCCTCATGATCGGCTCGTAGCTTCTGTGGACGCGTTGGCCAACAGTACAAGAAGCCTTGATGACGACTACGAGGCGATGTTAACAAGCGTGTGGCTCAGCTGGCATCCGCACTTGCGTGTCATTGCTGAGGGATGGGCTATCGTTGTTTTGCAAAGCGGAAATTAATTCGCGGACAGCTCGAAAACAAGCATCCACGAAGGCCGAGCGAAGCCCTAGCGCTCATGAAATTATTCAAATGGCACAGTAATTCTTCACAAAACGGTGGTTTTGCTCACAATGGCTCTGAAAACGCGACGAAAGCTGTTTCTAGGGAAAGGTAGAAATTAGTTGTTGAAAAAGTACATGCAAAGATTGTCGAGCAATACATTCTGCATAAAAGGGGTTGGTGCCGCTGAACGTGCACATGGGAAGTCAAAAGTATGAAAAATTGTGTACATAGTATAAACTAAAAAGGAATCTGAAAACAATACAAACTAACAAACAAACAACCAGCGCTATACAAGTGCACCGTGTCGTTGAATATTAGATTGTCTCATAAGTAGTGTCGTTTTTTTTTTCAGACGAAAATTTTTCTCCGAAAACTCCATTATTTTATGAAGTACCATATATGATTCGACAATAAATTATCTGCTGTATAAGAAGTTTCGCTTCTCTTTTCAAAATGTTGTACTTTGTTTGGATTTCAGGCATGCAAAGTGGAAGCTTCCATCGACAAAATTCTGCCAAAGCGACAGCTGGCCCTAACTCTACTTTCCCCTAGATGAAATCGATCAGTGGTGTACCATCTACTTACTCATGACATCTTCTTAAGAATCCGCTATAGGTATACCCAATAAGTTGCATCGTCTTTTTTTCAGGATGGGTTTTTCCTCCACAACTCGACGGCCAGGCCCCAACCAATGGAATTTGGCCCGAAAATCTTTTCAGCCGAGACATTAAAAAACTAATGGAAAATTAGGAGCATGTCATGTCTAGTTGGAATTGTATGCCTGATTGATTCCCTCTCCTTTTCAAGTGGAATTTTTCCGAAGCTTTTCGTAAAATTGATTAAAAATGAAAATAGAAAAATGTAAATTTTGTAATTAGAGTAAAAAAATAAATTGTCCCTCTCCTTTTCAAGTGAAATTTTTCAGTAAGGTAAAGTAATGCGGTCATTTTCGAGGACTGAACACTCTATCACGCAGACCTAAAATGCGGACCAATTCATTCAATTGAATACAAATGAGGTGGCCAAAAAGAGCGGAGAAGATGCTCATGAATGGTACATCACTTGCTAAAAAGGAATGACATTTTGGAGGAAAAATTCCAGTTTAACACGGCGACGACCGTGTGGTATGATGTCATACCACACTTTCTCATAGTTTTCGGCCAGTTTTACTGAATTTATTGGGCTTTTTTTCCTGTTCCACAATAGTTCATGTACATTATTGGTTCCGAAAAACAATTTTTTCATCACTGCTACTAAAAACGCCGAAGGATTAATGCCTATTGATGAGAAAATATTAAAAATGTTGAAGCAGTACGCGCACAACGGCGGTCGTCAACGTGATAAACATCACTATGTGTTATGAAAAATCAAGTCTGAAAAGAAGCACTGCAAGACTTTTCTCACAACCTAACAGCGGAACGGTCAGAGGATGTCATGAGCAAGTAGATGGTACACTCTTAATTGATTCCCCCCAGGGGAAAGTAGAGTTAGGGCTAGCTGTCGGTTTGACAAAATTTCGTCGATTAGAGCTACCTCTTTGCATGCCTGAAATTCAAACAATATACAACATTTGCAAGAAAGAAATACACGACTTTGTAGAGCAGATAATTTTCTATCGAACGATTATAAAACATTATAAAATAGCGGAGATCAAGAAGAAAAATTTTTGTCCGAAAAAAACGACACTACTTGTGAGACAACCTCATATGTTCATATAAAGCTACTTCGGAATATTTCACTTAGAATTAACGTTTTCGCTCACCTCACCAATCAGGGTGGCCAAAAAATCATTCTTATTGTTGAAGTTGTGCAATTTTTGGGGCAAAAATTGATAACCGCAACCCAGAGAACGAGACGATCTCGTATCTGGAACCTCACGAATCCCACTTGTAGATGTTTCCAAGGCCGTTGAATAATTTCTATTAGAGGACGCTTGGAAGGGCAAGCTTAGATCCAACCCCCTTTTTCCCATATTCAGTTCTTCACACTCTCCATGGAAAATGGAGACGTGTGGTATCGCAATGGAGTGGAAATGGACTCGCTTGTTCGCTTTCGTGCAGCTGCAATTGATAGGTAATCAAACGCTGCTTTGGAACCTACTGACTTTTGTGTTCTTGTGATTGTAAACACCCACAACACTGCAGCCTTTATGCATCCCAGAACAGAATAAGGGAAAGTTTGTTGATGTAAACACCATAACAGAAAAAAGTGACTATCAGTCCATGATCGTGGAGGCTTTAGATTCGGAAGTAGTGCACCATTATAGCTTTCAGGTTCAAAGGCGGATTTGACGACGAGTAGGCAGCCCAATGGAAACCAACTTAGAGATGGTCTGTGAAGCATGAAAGAAAGAACCCGAAAAAATTGGCCTAGAACCCGAAAAATGGGATCTGGTGATTTTCACATTGATGCGACTTTCATCGGTGTCGCCCTCTTCAAGATGACGTTATCTCTCAGGAGGGCTAAAGCTTCAAATACAACACGACGCGACTGGGTGTGCCAGGCCAAATGGGCCACGGGAAGGCCATACCAGATCGCAGGAGGCATTTTCGATGCAAATTGCGTGTCGGTGGCCACCCTTAGGAGGTCCACCTGTCTCTCCACTAGGTAAGTTTCTCACTTCTTCGACCTTCGTCACTATTGTCGAATCCTCCTTCGAGACTATTGCATAGGTTTAAAAAAGAGTTTGCCATAGAATCGTCATATGATGGTGATGTTACGATCGTAACTGGATGGAGGACGCGAAGAAACTTGTGAAACAGCCAACTAGTGAATGGTGAAACTTGTGAAACAGCCAACTAGTGAACAGCCAACTAGAAGCTCCTTGGTGGTAGCTAATTCCTCGAAAATTGCAAATTTTACCGTAGAATAATTTGGGAAAAGAACCAGAGATTTTCAGCGCTTTCGTTTGCACCAAGAGGCTCTCATAATCTACCCAAGTGTTTCGTGAGACTTGAAAGGGTTTGTATTGTTTTACCTCATCCTAGGTGACTGCTTCGACATCGGTAAAGAAGTTCAAGGAGGCTTCAAGATAAGAGAATTAAACGTCCCCACACTCTCAAAGTCCTCCCCAGAGGGGCCTTAATGATCAAGTTGTTAGATGGCTCATTAAAAGCCTCTCCGGGGAGGCGTCATTCTGTGCTTCGCAAATGTTTGAAGCTAACTGCAAACACTGATCACGCAATATGTGGTATTTCAGAGCTAGCACCCATTATGTATTCCCGTATATTGGAAGAATATCTCATATTTTTTTATGGAACTCCTTTTCATTTTATTCAAGAGAGTTGTTGTAAGCCATATAACGAGTTTCTCTTTCGAATTTGAACGATAAGATTCTCGAAAATTTTACTGAAGTTCCACGCGGCCGCAAATCGTAAAGCATGCGCGGTCTCCAACGAGTCAATATCCTCCAAAAAGAAAAGAAGGAAAAACAGTAGCACCGGTACAAATATTTAATGTAACGGTTTTTTGTGCATTGCATCATAAAAATAGCTTAAACTAACTCGAGACTTTTCTTCCAGATGTCTTGAATACTTACAGCTGCAGGAATCGAAAAGACTAAGATATATTTTATGAACGACTGAAGCTAACTGGCTGCGTGAAAAAGTCACAACTTTGGACCGCAACTGTAGGTGAGTCCAAGAAAGGATCAACCGCCCATCGTTCCAAATCTAGAAATTTGACGACTTCCCCCCTCTTAGAACGGGATCTGGAAAGTGGGGGGGGGGGGAGGAGGAGCAGTCATGGCTAGTAATAGCAAATGTTCTAATTTTGTCTATTTTGAACTTCCTTCATGAAGTTTTCGCCGAAAACGTCAAACAGCTCGTCAGATACGACCGCCTCCCCAGCCATCACGACGCCTTCAACTTCCGAAAATGCTCCTCTTTCATCATCTTGACTTTCACCAACCACAAATACGACCTTACTCCAGAAAACTCAAACATTTCCCCTCCTCCCCACTTCGATGAGAACTGCGCAATAAACGACTGACCCTGGCTCGAAGTGCCACGCTTTGCTTTTGTCCAAGATTATGAAAACGGTCTAGAAGCAGTGGGAAAACGTAAAGAACCGTGTGATCAATAAATATTCACCACAGCACAAAAAACGCGTGGTTGGAGAAAACGAAGGGAGCAAAGATCTCGAAGCGAAGAGAGTTATTCACATCGATCCAGAACATAAGAGGGGCACCGCAGTTGCTTTTCTCATTTTTCGAACAAAAAATCGCATAAAAACTGGGGAGCAGCCTTACTGCAGCAAAGTGCTTGTTATTTATGTCCACTACAAGGCGGTTTCAAATTTCGAGCTTTTTGACGAGGATACGAGGTACCTGGAGATGGGCTGAACACGTGATTTTGTTTCGTGGCTATTCACATAGAAAGGTATCGAGGGAAAGAAACGAGGATAAGGAGATACGCAGTGGCTGTGAGGGATTGAGCTCCATCCGAAGCCGAACGTTGTTCACACAATGAAATAATCCAGTGGCTGTTACAAAAAAATTTAAGACAATTTGTGCTAATTGACTTGTCACGGCTGAAGTGGGCTAATGCTTTAGTGACGCACAACGGTCGCCAAAAGAGCAGCTACTGAAGACCATTTTCCAAATTAAAAATGACGTTCATACATATTAGCTAAAACGATGTATTGCAGCTCAGACTTCTGTTAAAATGGCAGGACCACGATCTTGGGAAATTGGCCCCTCAAGGTATACGAAAATAAACGAAATAGACCACGAGAAGCAGTTGATGACGCATTTCAATTATCGAGGAGGATCGCCTTCCGATTTGTTGAAATTCAGTGATTGCGGTGGTCCAGGTGGCCCTGAAGGCCGTAACCAACGAAATGACTGCACATGGTGGTGCCGCAGCAAGACTTTGCCAATGAATTAGCCATTGTTATTGGCTAGTGTCAGCTGCTAAGAGGGAAGCACTACACTTGTTCAGGATGACTTAACTTCAATTACCATAAATCCTCTCCTAGGAGGCCAATCATCTTCACCAAGTGTTGTAATCGTGTAATTTCTATATATAGAGAAGCAGGAACAGAAAATTTCTCACTGAACGCATCTCTCTGGGAGATAACGCTAACGCTGAGATAAGTGGAGCTCCGCAATGACTTTTAATGCTCTATAGTCGTCGTGAACTCTTCTCAGTTCGGGGAAGGCGCTAGAAGTTATTCGGCCACGCCCACTGAGAATAAAAAATTAACACATGATCTCGAACAAGAAACGTCGCCCGGATTTACAATGATTCCATTGGACACTTTGAAATCTCCATAGGTATTATCCTTGTGTAGTCTTTCGAAAGAGGACATCTAACGACAATACTGGAAAAGTGACAACTTTTTGGCCATATCACTTCGTTTTTTTTATTATATTTAGACTTTTCCTTTAAATAGTGGGTAACAAAAATTTACTAGTACACACGTGAACGTTCTATATTTTGAGGAGCTGAATCCAGCTCCCACAACTGCGGTAGGCTTTTGCAAACGAAGAGCGACCTACCCTTGCCTCCAAAAAACCAGAAATCACGTGGCACACGTGGCCAAATTCGCGTTGAAAAATGACATCGTGTGCTCAAAGATACTCTTGAATCAATGCCACTTTAATGCCACGTCAATTTCTGCAATTGCACAATTTCTGGGACGGTAGTAAAGTGGTCTCAACTGCTAGTTACCGTGTGACCATGAGCTCGGGTAACTTGGTGATGGCTCCCAGTCGAAGTTACCCTTA
>KZ345366.1:36111-46259 GCA_002352805.1 Teladorsagia circumcincta
CCAGCTTTACATGTATATCATTTGAATTGCAGTACATTTTCTTCCCCACATTTACCAAGTGGGTCTGTTCCTCCTTCAACACTGATACCACTATTCCGCTGAGAGGGTGCAGACAAGCAGGGGGTATCTTCGCTGAAGGCTCCTTTCCCCCTGCTACTAGTATACACTTGTTTTGCTACTTTCTAGCTTTCAGTTCCAAAAAACGCACCTCGTGGGACGAGCTGACGCGCATGCGCGTCAGCCAAATCACGCCCGCCAAATCGGTAATGTCCCATGCGGCGAAAAAAAGCCAAAACGTGCGATGTCGTCAACGTGTTAAGTGAGTTTGAAATTAATCAGAACGCAGTATTGAAGGATCATTTTCAAAAGTCCAACGAGCTTTTGAGGTTTCAAGATGATCGTGCCAAAAATGCCAGACTGAAGTGGAAAACGATAAACTTCTTCTTCGAGGGTATCTTCTTTGGGGTAACGAAAAATTGAAATTTTCGTTTTTGCACTGCACAGCTCTCAATTCCTGGAAGTCTAAGAATCTTCAACGCACTTTCCAAGAGACGGCCTTTGTTTTCTCCCTATAGAGCAAGCATTTCGCAAACAACAATTACAGCACGTCATCCTCGCGCAATTTCACCCTCAGGGGTCACCCGAAGACAATGAGTCACACAGCAGCACATTCGTATAGGGGCCAAAACTATCAAAAGAGCGGCTCATTTGCGTGAGTGACGAGGGTTGGTCCAGAGCGCGGACCAGTGACTCAGCCAGCACATCAAGCGTATGACTCACTCAGAAGTGTCAAATTACAAGACAAAAACTCGTATAATACTATATTATGGAACTGTGCATTATTCCCTCTAGACATAACGTGCAAAAAAAGCAAACTAGCCTAGCACAGCGCATGAACCGACTAAATAGCGACTCATAAACGACTATGAGAAGTGGCACTTCGAACCAATTATCTAGATGTTGAATGTTGAAAAAGGTTTCCCGCAGAACTCTGTTCCTCTAACACGACAACGCAGACCTCTATTCCCACAAAGTTCCCTGGAGACTTTTAACAGTAACAGTACACAAACATGTAGCGTGGGCAATCTGAAATAGTAAGGGTTCACAAATTCGCTTTCAAGGGGACGATAGGTCGGAACGATCAGCAATGAGACCTACCTGTTGAACGTGTTTTGGGCGCTGATTCCGAATCTGCATTTCTGATCTGGCAAACGATTTTCTGAACGGGGTTATGAAAAGAAATAGAGCGGTGGTAGGAGTTCGGGTTCACGGACCAGGGATTGTAAGATCGAATCCCTGACGGGTTCTCCCTTAAGCCTTTGCGCAACGTGGTTGAACGGGCTCTCAACTATGCTACTTGATCAAAGCTTGTCGATAGTCACCCGCACAGAGTTTCTAAAAAGTTTGGGCGGCGCTTGCTACGGCGGCTGCACATGGAGGCTGCAGAACTCTTAACAGATTTTTTTTTGCAGAAGATAGAAGTGATATTGTGTTTCGAAAGTAAAAATACCCCTGAGGGCAAATCTGAAGCCGAATCACCCACCAGAAAATCGATCCTACTCTACCACCTCTCGCCCGTGAGCCCGGACCAGTACCGCTGTTCGACTTTTTCTCATAACTCCGTTCAGACAATCGTTTGGCAGATATGGTAAGCAGATATAAGATCGCGTGCAAAAACACATTTAACAGTGTAGATCTCATTGCATTGGCCATTTCGAGACATCATCCTTCCCCAGAAAGTAAAAATTCTAGACTACGTGAACCGCACATGAGCTTGAATCATCTTCTATAGACTTTTGAATACTCTAGCACTTTCCCATACGACACTTTTTATTTATTTGAGTAGCACCCTCTGAAGACGATGAAATGCCAGTAACTACACTGGTGTGCAAAACATAAGAACGGACGTGGCTTTTCCGTGATGTGTGACTGCAAAACGTAACATAGCTCGATGGAACTTAACCACGCAAGAGAGCTACTACACTACAGTACTGAAAGTAAATAACAGCAACCGTTGTAAGGTTGCAGAGTTGCAACATGTTATGCTACTTCATCTATCTCGTTCTTAAGTTTTCTAGAGCGGTTATGTTACGATTAAGCAGTGGATCATTGCCTAGGGAGAAACTGAAATGAAGACAAAAACAAATAAATAAAGACAATAACAAATAAAAGGATAAAGGAAGGAGAAAGAATAAACAAAGATAATGAAAATAAAAAATTAATAAAGATAAGAAGCAAGTAAGTAAAAATTATAATAGCAATTTTTACAATTCCGAATATTCTATCAAAAAAGCATGAACTCCAAAAAACACATCGATCCGCATGGGTTACTACTCTATTTTGTCCTTTGAAAAATAGTCGGGACGCCAAAACTACACTGCGTTTCATAATTATAGGTCCACCTTAAATTTTTGCTATTCCAAACTTGCTGTGCATTTTTGTAAAATGCTGCTATTACCAACAGATTCCTTAACATAAAACCCCCCACGTTTTTCTGAGAAAATTTCTATCCGAAGTAACCTAAATATCAATTTTTTGAACGAATTTTCACCATTTCATAATTTTCGGGGGTTATTGGGTTACTCAAGAAAAGTTCTCATTTCTGATTATCTGTGGAGGGAATTTGAGAAGCGAGGGTATAAACGAGTTTACTCGATATCGAGTTTACCATGACTCATGCTACTCCACTCTCTTACCAATAACAAGCTCAAGTCAAAGCCTAATTGGAGATGAATACCCGAGGACGAGAATTGCTACCTACACCGGCCGGTCTTATACGTCCTAAGCAACTATGAGCGGAGTTCTCATGAGTGCGGAAAGAAGAGTGGTCCTAGCAAACAAAAGCTCCATTTCGATCAAGATTGAAGAAGAACTTAGAGTTTTCTGTCGAATTCTACGAGGGACCTGAGCAATGTGCGAGCTGAAATGAGGCTTTCCGTGAGAAAAACCGCTATGTGCAGAGTAACTCAGGGGAGTGAAAACATTATCAAAGGATCGAGGAAGAGTATCCCAAGATCATCAGAGCGGCACATGATCGCAGGTCTCCAATTCGTCTGATAAAACACCTCAACTTATTGGATACCAGATTGGTACCCAGTCAACCGCCGACTTCTTGCTTCCCTGCGTTACGCCTTCCGCTCTACTCCTCTCAACTTGCGACACCAAAACCTCGTAAAGGGGGTACGTATGCACAGGAAAAAATGTTTTTATACAGTAGAGAGAATCATCGCATAACGTTAGAACGACATTTCAATATTGAACTGTGACTTGGGTTCGTGAGGAATTGGTTTTCTTTCTCTCCTCCCCATCAACCTCTTCCTGTTCTCCTCCACTCCCCTCCACTGCTACTGTAGCATCACGTTGAATGACTGAGGGTCCTTAAGTAGGTGATTACATAGCCGTTGGGGTGTTAGCACACTCACGCCATTAGAAACCACTGACAGCGCAAGTCCTGCGAGCCATCCAGATCTGTTAGCGGCTTGTTATTCCAAAAGCTTCTTTGTCACTATATTTTCATCTTGCAGAAGGACAGACATACATACAGACATACAGTCCATATCTCGAAGTCAGATTAGGCGTGTCCATGGGTTTGACGTGAAGGCCGCCGCACTTGATAGAAGCCGTGTGGATACATACTCCGCTGGATATCAGCAAAGCATGTTGGAAACAGCGTATCCGCGCAACTTCTTTCGAGTGCAGTGGCCGCCACGTCTAACCCTTGGACACGCCTAAACTGACTTCGAGATGTGGAGTATACATACAAACCGGCACACCAAGTCAGCGGTTTATAAAAGAGAAGAAAAGTATTGCAAATACGACACTTCGCGATCTTATTCTCTGTTTCCTCAGTTCGTGTTCCTGGTGATCTGAGCGACACGGAGAAAGCTTAGCTTAGCTAGATCTGACAGAATAGGAGGGCACCGCAGGAATCTGCGCAAATCGTCTTTGGTTCCGAGACGACGTAATTCCGGCGGAGAAAACCCTATGGTTTGGAGCACCTTTGTGCGGCTGTACAGCAAGAACACGCTTTCGCTTCCTATCATATGGATTCTGTTGAGTACCGTAAAGCTCTTAGGGAGCGTCTTTTACCATTTCTTCTTCACCGCCGTACTTACTCCTTAACTTTTATGCGCGATACTGCGGCCATCCATACCAGCCGCTCCACGTCAGATTGGATTGCAAAAAAAAATGTGGCAGTTCCAAGTGGTCCGCATGTTGTCCAGCATAAAATCCGATAGAGAATCCTTGGGCCTTCAATTTAAAGGAGGTTTGCGGCAAAGCAGAAGCAAAATGTTACAGTCGGAAAAGTAAAACTGTCCATTATCAGCGGCTGGACAAATTTGGATCCCATTGCTAGCTAGCTTGGTTGCGAGCATGCCAATATGCATTAGTGAGGTCCTTACAAATAATGGAGAGCCATCCCATCATTGAGAAGTTATTATGTTCTTTTTGTTGTAGTAAAATTTCTTGACAATTAGTGTTAATCGATCTTGCAAAAAGGTGAAAATTCGTTCAAAAAATGATATTTAGGTCACTTCAGGTAGAAATATCTTCAGAAGAGCAATCGGTAGTCCATTGGTAATAGCAGCGTTTTCCGAAAATGCACAGCAACTTTGGTTTAGCAAAAATTTAGGGTGGACCTATAATTATGAAACGCAGTGTAGTAATACCACCGCAAACAGCATAATACAGGTGTAACGGCTCAGCAACGCGAACAGCGTTGACAACGCTAGACGTTCAACCTATTTTAGCCCCTCCCCGACGCCTTCCTTTTGTGTATTTCACAGCTCTGCTGTCTTCTGTCATCTTTCATCAATGCCGTGAACAACTTCAAACCGATCAATTTTCAGTTCTTGCTTCCACATGAACGGAATGATCCGAAGAGCAGCCCTTTTTACCACAGATTGCGGAAGCACATGTGACAGTCGACTCCTCTCTGGAAGCCAGCTGTCTTGCATATGACAACCGGGTGCCAAGCAAAACTTCCGAGAGTTTACATAAACTGGAAACTAACAGACGTCGGCCTCTACGGAAAATAACCAGCTGATCGCATTATCATGGGGACTTAGGGAAGCAGACAGGGAGGCAACTATAAAGTACCATGATGTGTCATAGTGTTGCATTTTGAGCAGATCATACCCTACATAATGTTGACAAACAATTTCCCTAAACAGCACGAAGAGTAATTTTCACGGCAGGGTCACCATGCCACACGTAGCGTGCAACGGTCCCAGCCTTGCCATGCTATCGATACAGATGAAAATCTATTAGGGTGAAATAAAATACGTACCCAACTTTTGCATTTTTATGGTGAGACATAGTGAATTGTGGAAACTCTAGGAAAAGCAGTCAATGGGCGTGTGAAGCAGCATCTTCGCCGATGTTCCCAACAGCTCACCACGGTAAAAGGGATCAACCGATCTCTAACCAGGAAAACCTTTCAGGATCTAGAACGCTTTCCCAAAACGGTTTTTTTTTCATGTTATAGCGACGGGCTGGGACCATACAACTCAGGATCATTATTTCTGAGCGGCTCTGGGAATGCCGAAAATGTGAAAACGGTGGCTTGTGGTTCGATCCCCACTGAGGACAAATTTTTGCATTTCTCTGCTATCCACTTTCTTGGGCTCGTATATGTCTAAACATAATCACTGAACAAAAGGCTTCCCAATTGCAACTATTCCACGCTTCAAATGCTGTAGAGTTTATAAAAAACCGGAACATTTCACTTGTTGAAGGAAAATTTTTACTTTTTTCTGACAACCCCAGGGCCACTCACGTTGTGACTATGAAAAAGCGCTCCATGACCTGAAAGAATTTCCTGGTTAGGGAAATCCACCATGCGTCTGTATCGAAAATAATCATCAAGCTCGGTATTACACAGGAATAGCACAAACCCAATTAATAACCAATGTCACGGACCGAGAAATTTGAAAAAAGGTAGAGCCAAATAGACTCCTTCAATTGATTAACTGCTTTGCGAGTTCATTTGTCTTTTCTCCGATCTCCTTTCCGTCGGATTACACTCTGGAATCGACTAGACAAACACTTTAAAATATCCTTCACCTTGCTTAGATATCTGGTCACCCATAAGGCTCGTAGTAAATGTAAAGCTAGGCAATCAAAGATATACGGCCAAAGGTTTGCTTGGCGGTGATATGTATGTGGCACTCAGTAGCTACCCAGGAGAGTATTAAGCGTTCAGAACGGAGTACAGGATTTGTGACGGACTGGTACAAAAATTACTGTGCAGTCTTCAGGAAAAGGAAAACGTAATACTATTGTTATGGCAAAACCAAGCACTGGGTCTATCCATTTAGCTAAAACTATTGCATTCCAGCTCAAGAAAGACTAAAATATAAAAACTACAAGTGATAATCAACTGAAAAGTATAAGGTTGAGCAAGAATTATCCACCGTTTTCATTTCACTGATTTTCATTTTATTAACAAAACCAAACAAAAACAACAACAAATGAGTAATCAACACACGCTCGCGAACAGCCTTCTCTGCAGCCGTGCCTTCATCCCAAGCTTATTGATTCTACGAGCAGATGCAGAATCATTCGGTTTCGAGCTCAACTTGCACTCAAGCAGCGTGAGCAATCTTTTTTTGCTCAGATGTGAGCTTTAGAAAGGAGCAAGAACACGAGTGTCATACATCAAAATGTACAAAAGATTGCGTGCTTTCAGACTACATCATAATCTTCGGAAATAATCGGGAAAAAATTAAAGTCACGAGCTAAAAAAACCGCGGATAATTTTTGCTCGACCTAATAATAGTAGGCATTCATCAAACAGAAGCAAAACCCGTTCAATCGAAGTTTTCCGCTTTGCGACACTTTTTACGATCCATCTACTTCCAGGTAATAATCATTCAGGACGATCTCCATACTGAGAATTTGAAAAACTGTTTGTTTTCGGCGTAGGCGGCACTTTCTTCCATCACAAGAGTGTGAAAAAATTGGGAGTTCAGTAAGAAACACCACGTCCAGTCAAGAAGGGATACAATTGTCTTAGAAAAAAAGGCTTCCTTGGAAGTTCATCACCATCATTATCATACATTCCAGGGACTTTCTGAAGCCATCCAGCCAACACAAATGGTACACTTCCCGCCTCGAAAAATTGGAACAGGGCATTTCGACGTGAATAGTATCGATCCAAAAGCGAATAGACGAAAATTTAGCCGAAACTATGCCAAAAATGCCGACATCTTGGTACCAAATCATGACCGAGAAAAAATGCGGATGCAATATGCAATCAGAAGTACAATGTCGAGCATAGCCCGAATGCGGTCTCAATTTGAAAGCAGCAGCGCAGTTTAGCGGGTATGCAGTGTTTGGAATCGATTGCCTTGCAAAAACATCGCCTGGCGCTGTTTTCTCGCTCTTCAAATTTCTAGGAGAAGTCATAGCAACAGACAGAGGTAACATAAACAGCTGCTCAGAGCAGTAGGATTATTTTGAGTAACTTTTAATTCAATACATCTTTGAAATTCCGCGTAAAAATTCAGTGGAACAACTTGTCGCTATCGTTCACTCCGGGTTTAAAAAATGTCCCAATTGGCTGCGTTATTTCGCATAGACGAGAGCAATATTGAACAAATAAGAAGCAATAAAAGAAGATGATGACTGCTTCGTTGAAAAGAGGCTCAAGGCTTTAATGATGGCGTGGTTCCGACAAAGAGTCGGTGTCATAAACGAGCGGTAGCGGAATTGCTGTAAAACAGGAGCAGTGTAATGTGTATTTCTTGACTACTTCTTTGCCGAGCTCAGAAAAATAAGGGAAATATACGACAATAATGAAACATAAAGAATGAAACATATACGACCTCGTTAGCTTATCGTTGAGATACACCATGCATTCGAGCTTATTTTGGGACCGCAGCGACAATTAAATGCGATTTGGCATGAACAATCTTGTAGGGAGCAGCCAGTGCACAGGTCAGTGCTTTGTCCACCAAGCCAATCTTCGAGGACTGCTAGATTTCGTTGGTTAGGGTGAAATTCGATAGGGTTTTGGTCATCGGCGTGTCGCAAAAGGCACCACCTGTCATCACACCACTTCTGCAGTATAAGAGAATTACGAACTAAATAGATCTTTACTATCTTGAAAAGACGAATACAAAAATCTTGAAGCAATGTGTTAAACCAAATTAGAACAAAAATTGAACCATGCTGGAAAAGAAAAATGATACTAAAAATCGTTGAAGGAAAGCACAAACAGATCGTTAGTCTGCATCTCCTCCCTTCACAAAACCACCCTAGTTAGGTCGTTCCCAGTAGTGTTCAAGAACCAACGAGGCCAATCCTCACATTTACCTTCTATGGACTTTAAGGAAAAAGTAAAGTGCCTTTGTGTACGTAAGCACAATTCAACGTGGCTAGGCATTATTTGCACTGTAGTTCAGCCAGCTTTATATGGCGAAATTTTGAAATCAGGCATATCCAATTGTGAAAGTTTATAATAAATGTATGTACAATGAAGCATTATTGTAGTAGTGGTATGGTGAATCAAGAGCAAGTGGTGTAGTGGCAAGTAACGCCACTTACCACGATCATGGCAGCGTCAAGGGCGTGTGGAGGAGTCCTCAACGAGGAAGAGGGTCGTGTTTATCCCGATGAAAGGGAAGGGGGTCGTAAGTGCAGGGATCTGCAGGGAACAGAGCATCGATAGTTGGTCCGGAAGAGGATGGAGGAGGTGAATCATACTGGATGTGATCCGATGTTGAGTGCACTGCGCGTGCCTGCGCCAATTTGATCAATGGCGCCTAAAAAGTGGTCGCGATGAATCCCATGGGAATGAATGGGAAAGTATAGTGGATTGGGTAGGAGACCTACTCAATGAGACAACAGCTGGTGCTTCAGGAGCAGTGGCGCCTTATTAACCGCGTAACAAGGCGCCGAAAACGATGTGTTCGAACTTTCCGAACTCCGTCGACCTACGTTTCGTAAGTTGAAGTGTTTGCAACGGCTGCGTGGTCGATGTGTAAAAGTTATCGGTATCGCTCGATGTTCATTTCCATCGAACCGCTGATATCGAGCGGCACTGCCTTGGCGAGCTGTAACTCGCCCGGGCAATCTCCATCTCAGCTCTTATCTCGGCTTCTTTGGTCGACGAGGTGCAGAGATTTTCTGCACCTCGAGGTCAGCGCGATCGCTCCCTATAAATTGCTGTTGCGTGCAAGAAAAATGTGGGTTTAAGAGACATCAAGGTTTTCATCAAGGGATATCGAGGTTTCCGGAAGGGGAGGTGCGGAGTTGCATAAAGGTACTCTCTAATCAGTACGAAATACAGGTTCCTCATTTTGATTCTTGCGATCAGGCGCGTGGTGAACGCTGAAAAGTGTAGAATAACAAATGCACCAATATATTATGCAAATCGCCAAGACTTTTGAAAATACGCGAAACCCTCAAATATTCATTTTTTAAGAATAGTGAGCAAACACCTTATTAGGTATGTTGAGCTTGCATTATAAATGCAATAAACTTCATAAGACACATCGCTTTATAATAATGTGGTCCAATAGGACCACTTAGGCAGCGTTCAGGGTTGGCGATCGTACGTGCGAGTAGGCTATTAGTCTACAAGGTAAATATAGAATTGATCAGGCGATTAGGCGAGTAGGCGATTAGTCGATCAGGCGATTGGACGTTTGCTCAACAGGCGGAAAAAACAAATCGATACGTATCATCATCCTACCGCCTACTCTCCTAATCGCTCAATCGCAGGTACGTTTATCAACTCTTAACGCTGCCTTAGTCTCACTAAGCAAAAAATGGTAGCAAACAGTTTTCCACAATTGTTCTTCACGGTCATATACACGGCGCATTGCAAAAAAAAGACATTGAAACCCTACGATTTTTGTCTTCCTTCAAAAAAAGCTAAGCCCCGTTATGTGCCAAAGCCATTTCACGCAGGGTCAAGCGTGCGCTGAGGAATCCTCGATAGGTCGACAGGGGGGGGGGTCGTATTTCGCTTGTTGGGAGGATGGAAGCAGTAAGATCATCACTGTCGGAGGATTCCAAAAACACAAAGATCAATAAGTGATCGATGCTGTGCAAATTGCTAGCTGTGCAGCAACACCCAATAACAATGATATTTCGCACACATAAACTTCTCATGGTTAAAAATGGTCCGCGTTGTAATT